>JADDOH010008175.1:0-16388 GCA_016648135.1 Agrypnia vestita
AACTTCAGATGTTGACTATGTTGTGTCTGCCGAATTACCTGACCGAAGTAATCAAAGATTGTATGATATTATTTTGAGACATAATATTCATGGACCGTGTGGCGTTCTCAATCCTAATTCTGTATGCATGGTAGACGGTAAGTGTTCTAAAAAATTTCCAAAATTATTCAGAGATGACACTAATAATAATTTTGCAGGTTATCCAGAATACAGAAGACGAGATAATTTTGCAGGTAATCATGTTGTTCGTGGAAAACGTATCGATAATCGATTTGTTGTACCATATAACCCGTACCTCAGTCAAAAATATAATGCGCACATCAACGTTGAAATTTGTTCTTCCATTTTGAGTGTTAAATATATTCATAAATGTATATCTAAAGGTTTCGATTGTGCTCGAATTCAAATTCACCAAAATCCTGAAAATTTACAATCAAATGAAACTGTGGAGTATGACGAAATAAGTCAATTTATCAATTGTCGATATGTTAGTGCACCGGAGGCTGCATGGCGAATCATGGAAAACCCCATATATGATCATTCACATTCTGTTATGCTTCTTTCAGTGCATTTACCAAATGGACAGCAAATTTACTTTTCAGAAGGACGCGAAGAAGAAGCTCTTCGGGCAGCGGCCTCAAATAATACAACATTAACTGCATGGTTTAAACTTAACCAACAAGATAATGAGGCATGTAATATTAAGTATCAGGATTTACCTAATTTCTATGTTTTTTCCAGCAATAAGCAGTGGAAGAAGAGGCAACGTGGCGGGGACAAGATTATTGGTCGCATGTCCTCCGTTTCTCCTAGAAATGTAGAATTTTACCATTTAAGGCTTATTCTTTTACAGGTGACTGGCGCTACGTCCTTTGAATCTTTGCGGACTGTTAATGGTTGTCTACTTCCTACATTTCGTGATGCAGCACGAGAATTAGGACTCATTGATGATATTGGAGAATGGCAGCGTTGCATGGCTGAAGCTTCAACGTATATGATGCCCAAAGCTCTTCGTGACCTATTTGTCTTATTAATGATTCATTGCCTCCCACCAGATCCGTTGCAGCTGTGGAACGATTTCAAGATTTGATGTCAGAAGACTTAAGTCGTCAAAGTGCTACTGCAGAAATTGCACAAAATTGTTCCCTTTTGTATATTCAAAAGGCATTAATAAATGAAAATTCTTCATGCACATCACAGGGTTTGCCGGGACCAGATTACAGAAATACTTATAATGAAGTGGTTGATATTAATTTAGCATTAGAAAGTTCTTTAGGGTTAGAGATGGCTGGAAAACTCAATCGAGAACAACGTTGTGCTTTCGACAGTATTTTAAGTAAAATTTTTTCAGATGTACCTGAAACAAAAAAATGTTTCTTTATTGATGGTCCTGGTGGCACAGATAAAACTTTCCTTTATAAGACTATTATACATACTTTAAGAGGAAGATCTAAGAAAGTTTTATCTGTTGCTTGGACAGGAATAGCGGCAATTTTATTACCAGGTGGACGTACATGTCACACGGCTTTTAATTTACCTCTTGATTTACAGAATAACACAACATGCAGAGTGACATCCAAGAACCGTGCAATTATAAGTGCAGCTGATGTTATCATCTGGGATGAAGCACCGATGGCGCCAGTTATAGCTTTAGATATAATTGAACGTACTCTGCGCGATATAATGGGTAATAATGATATTTTTGGCAATAAAGTAATCATTTTGGGCGGCGACTAGACAAATTCTACCAGTTTCTCGAAGGGCTTCTCGCGGTCAGTTAGTAGCGACATCTATTAAAAACAGCCAACATTGGAAAAATTTTACTATTTTCAATTTGAAAACTAATGTCCCCGCTTTAGAAGGTGAAAATTCATTTACACAGTGGCTTTTAGATTTAGGCGATGGAAAGCTGCCTCCTGTGGAAGGAAAGTATGCGTCATCAGTGCTTATTCCAAATGAAAGTGTAAGTCAAAATGTTGTTCAAAGCATATATAATGAAGTACATTCTATTGCGGATGTTCCCCTAATGAGTAAACGAGCGATACTGTGTCCAAAGAATGAACATGCTCGATTGGTTAACGAAGATGTACTCGGGCGTTTGGAAGGTCCAATCTTTACATTTTATTCTGTGGATAGTATTATTAAAGATGATGGTATATTAGATGTAAATGAACAGGTTAATTTTCCTGTTGAATTTTTAAATAGCATAAACCCTAACGGCTTCCCCCCGCATACTTTGAATTTAAAAATTGGGGCAATTGTGATTCTTCTTAGAAACTTATCTATTGGGGATGGTTTATGCAACGGAACAAGAATGGTTGTAAGAAACATTAGTAGCAATTTAATTCAAGCAGAAATAATTACCGGTGAAAAGCAGGGTACACTACATTTCATACCTCGAATTTGTTTAAACACTATATCAGATGTGACGATTCCTTTTAATATGTGTAGAAAACAGTTTCCCGTGAAGTTGGCGTATGCTATGTCTATAAACAAATCTCAAGGACAGACATTTGAACGAGTTGGTCTTCTGTTGCCTGAGCCTGTATTTACTCATGGACAGCAGCTATACGTGGGTTGCTCCAGAGTCCGTTCACAATCTTCGTTACAAATTCAAATTGTTGAAGGTTTGAAACAAGGATTAATTCCAAATGGTTGTTATACAGAAAATATTGTATTCACTGAGATTTTAAGTTAATTAATTTAAACTTTCTCTATTTTTTTATTTACATTACCCTAATTCCTTCATATTATGCTTTGAATAACATTATGGTGTAAATATGTACCTACATATATACAGGTTATACCAGAGCTAGCAGCAAAAATTTGGCAGGTAGATTCCTAACTATGTTATGAATCTAAAATGTTCAAGCAACCATGACCACCTAATATCAATAGTTATGGAGATATGTAATATCAAATAGTCAGGAATCTACCGGCCAAGTTTCTGCTGCTAGCTCTGGTACACCCTGTATAACATGCATCATTTTACTAATATTTTTCTTTTCCAGGGTGTATATATGTAATTTTAGTAACTCTGCCACCGGAGCTAGATGAACGCCTCTAATCGAATGCCGGTGCCGGTCCCAAGTGCTGCATAGCAAACACAATTGGCCGCGCAGCGGCCATCACTGGCCGCGAAGCGGCCACAATAGCCGCCCGCAGGGCCTAGCAGTAAGCAATCGGCGAAGCCGATTGCTTTCCTGCTAGTATTTAGTGTGAATTTAAGAACGGTGCTCCGATTCCTGTGTTTTGGTGGGGCGACCATAAGAGAAAAATGTGTTTCCCAGTTGTTACCGACTGCTCCAGTTGGTATATTCCGAACGGTATCCTGGCTTAGAGAAATATACAACATAAGGGTTTGGCTGGAGAATAATACAATACAAGGGTTTGGCTCCGTAAAGGGACAGCAAACGACAAGAAAATCTGAATAAGCAGTGTAGCTGTCTCAACATGATGCAAAATCTAATGAGAAGCCTAAGCGAATTTTTTATTCTGCCCTATGTAAATGATCTATGTTTTTTATTTTTGATAAATTAAGAAGTGAACTATCGGGACAATGTGGACAAATTCTGGATTGCACGGTGGCCGTAAGCATTAAAAAATGCCAACCTGGGAGCGAATGAGTAGGACCGATATAGCTGAATTTGTTTATAAAACAGTCCTCGGTAAGCGGTGGTTCTACCCTAATTGCCAATTTTGCTGGATAAGCAAATAAACTATGGATTGATAAACCTAGGAAATAGGGAAGCGGTTTTGTGTGAAAGTCTCTCCGCACCGCTTACACTCAAATGAGTTAAAATGGCGTGGAGAGAGTAACCATTTTAGCATTAAAAAATGCCGAATTGGGTGGAATAAGTGTGGTGCCGATATGTGGTGGGTCCCTCTTCACTGCCCTTTTTACTTCCTAGGACCACCGCTAGCCCTCCTGTAGACTACTTCCGCCGATCTGCGTATAATCGTAGCAAGATGCCTGGGACATGTGGTATATGTGAAAGACACGATTAATTTAGTATTCTTAGCCATGTATATTTCTTCTTAATTTATCAATTTGAAACCAATTGTCAACTACCAAAGAGTGGAGAAGACAACAACAAAGATAATTACACTATTTTTATCGTCTAGGAATTTAATAGTTAAGCAATTCTGATTGGTGGTCTTGCATCAGAGCGATACAAAAGTGCCTGAAATTTTAATTTCATCAGCTGGTAAACGATATAAAATTCTTCGCGGCTTGATTCCCGGCTGGAAAAAGCCTCGTCCAATAATTTATTCCTCGCGATCGATTGCAGTTTTCCCTGTACAGGTTTTCTCTAGGAGTACAATGGCTGTACCGGTGGCTTTGAATAATGTAGAGCCACACTTTGTAAGAGCCATTGTCTCTGCTGAAGAAAACAGGACTCGGAAAGCCGTTTCAAGAGAAGGTTCTAGGGCGTCGATCAAATATTTATTGTTGTAGTGAGGAGTACTTTTGACTTTATGATGAGCTTTAAACAGTACCAAATACGGGTAGCGATGCAGTATCAAACCAGCATATTATGATTATTTGAGGGTTGGATGAAGGTGAGCTGGTAGTCACCAGTTTGTGGTGATCGATGAATGAGGAGAAGGCTGCTTTTTAGGGTCACCTTCTTCTTCTTTTGGTGTCATGTCAGGTCCCCCCAACGTTGACTAGCGTCCCTGTCCTGGGCAGCACGAAACAGCTCTCCAACACTTCTTATGCCCGTCCAGTCGCGTATATTGCGGAGCCAGGAAATTTGTCTCCTTCCAACACCTCTACGACTCTCTATCTTGCCCATAAGAATCAGGTGGAGCAATTCATATTTTTCTCCTCTGAGCACATGACCCAAATACGATACCTTTCGGATTTTGATATTTGTCAGCAACTCTCTATTCACTCTAGCTCTTTGAAGAACTCTTATGTTGCTGACCATATCCGTCCAGGGTATCCGGAGCATTCTCCGATGTATCCACATTTCGAGGGTCAGCACTTTTAGGAATTTTCAAACTCGTGAAATTTTTGATGATTTTATTCGCTTGATAAAACAATTACAAGTTATACATTATTACGATTATAAAGAAAATGATGAATACTTGACGGACCAGAGCCTCCGGCCTACGCCGGGGATCGCTGAGAGACTGACATGCCCGTACAGGGCGTTGGCTAGTTTTTGTGTTTTGCCAACAAAGAACTCTCCTGTCTGTTGTGTGTGTATGTTGACGATGCGATGACTTGTATAGACTCGTGTAACTTGCAGTGCCTCAGTTTTGCTTACGCGGCACTCTCGCCACGTTTGTGTGTGTGTGTGACCTAGATTGGTAGTTTATATATTTATAGTATGAGACGCCATAATTATATACCTTACATGGAGGGTGGTAAGGCTTCCAAACCGCGGGTGGTATGAAAAGGGTGTAATTCTGGGATAAGGGGAAAACGAATGTCGAGAATGTACTGGACGACGTACACCTACAATAGGCAACTGAAATTTGCCTGCTAAAATGGTCATTCGTACGTCCTGGGTGTCACAGATATTAATAGCAAGATGAAAGAAATACAATTGAGATGATATCGCCATGTTGAGCGCAGGGCACCTCATCACATTGTTAACCAGGCAATCTCCACGGATCTTCCCCGAATTACATCCAGAGAAAGACCAAACAATTCATGGGTAGCGCAAAAAGTTGGTCAGATGCAGAGGCACGGATTGGGTGACGTCATCCAGGATAGAATAATGTATGGTGGCGGTGCTGGTGTATCGTGCGAATATTGCGGCGTCTCTTCGAGATCGCCGGCATCAACCAAAGCGACCACACATTTAAATATTTTAAATCGTACTTACGATAATTTTTGCAGCGCTGAAGGTGAAAAGGGTTATGTATTGATAGAAAAACCTGTATTATCTGAACACAATGTATTGTTGCAACCGTGACTTCAGAGATGTTGTCCATCTGCGCTTTTGGCGTCAATCCTCCACAAACGTGAGTTGGCTTGAAGCCAGGGAAATGATGAGAAGTAAAAGTCGAGAAATAATACTACATTGTGCTACAATCTGTTGTGCCGATGACTATGAACATCTCACGGATAAAATAGTGGTACAACCGCTTGAAAGGTGGCCATGCATCAGAGGATAAGCAAACCGCATCTCGGTAGACCCTCAACAAGCCGAAACGACTATGTGATTGACCAAGTGCGTACTTGGTCAGAACTTTTTTACGAGGTGTATTCAATTTTGACAGAGGATTTATGCTTAAATAGAGCGCCTGCAAATTACGTGCTAATACTGTTTAAGTTGTTTACTGTGTGTTCTTGGCAGTACACGGCATTCCCCTAGTTCGTCAGGCTTTCCACTCTCCCAACACGACTCTTTATGAGTTTTGGCTGTTCCCCAAGTTCAAAATGCTGCTGAAAGGGACCTGATTTGAATCAAGAGAAGACATTCTGCGGATCGCGACCATCCAGCTAAACGCTATCACAGAAGATGCGTAACAAAAGTGTTTCCAACAGTGACTGGACCGCTGGTAAAAGTATGTTCATTACCACGAGGACTACTTTGAAGTAGATTAGAGTAAGTGTAGTGCGTATGAATAAATGTGCTTCTGCCAACCGAAGGTTCGATATTTTTTGAACACACCATCTTTATCAACAATCTCCAAAAAACGTGAAAACCTTTTTGAACTTCCTAGGAGTTTTTTGCTATATCTAACTACCATTTCCAGGTATGATTTGTAACTTGCATCCAACACTTTAACCAAAAAAAAAAAAACAACCGAATCTGTGACAGTTTAAGCTGGACCTGGTGTGGCATCTGTTGGAACAACTCCAAACCAGTAACAAGACACTGCACGGGTTACATTAATCTCTACCAAGCTCTAGCCCGACAGCAGCTTTCGCTCTGTGTCTTCAATTCCTTCGTAAACGTTATCGCGTATTCCATTGTTACAGGTATTGAATAAATCAAGTGTTCTCATGTAAGTACTCTTTTGTTCAAGCCACGCCATTGTCTCAACTCCTTTCACTCCTCACTGCGCACGAACACGTATTATGTTCTGAATTAAGGAGCGAGATCATCACTGTATATTAATAAATTTTCACATCAAATAGGAATCTACTTTTAAAGTATTGTGGACTAGCTCTGATATACCCTGTATTAGATTTTTTCCGAAATATACTGTCATATATAGGTCACGGACATGGCTGTGGAGGGTAAATGAAGCACTTAAACTATTTAAATTTTTAATGAATTCGCAAAGTCGCCGGACACGAATTTATTCAGAGCACTGTTCCAAAAATGCTTAATGTTTTTAGAATACCTCACAAACTAATTATCTCTAGGTACTCGTCTATGGAACACTTTTTTATTACGCTGTTTCTATCGCATCGATCACTTTCGAGAATATTCCGCTCAATTTCGCGCGTAGGTGCTTGCCCGAATATCTGTTACTTGCGTATACACACTCGCGCTGGTCACACTGCTTTGCTGATTATAATGCTGGTAATGACGAACTCGTCAAACTGTGTTGCCGTGCGTGCGCTAGCCCTTTTCAGATCGTTTTACATATTTATAATATTCCCTCGACATTAGCAGTGATTACAAGAATGTCCCAGTCGATTCCAGAGAGTTCCATAGTGTTTTGGAGTGTTCGAGAGATTTCGATAGTGCGTAACTCCTTCTGATTCTACCATCTCGTTATAATATGTTTACGTACAACTCATGTATCAATGAGCACGCGTTTATATAATATATAGCCGTTAAATGCTGGTATTGCCAGTAAGATAGAAATAATAATTCCTCAGGTCACATCGCTTCACTCCCTTTATTTCTAAAATATAACTGACAGTAGCGTTATACAATGCTAGCGACCGTTGGAAATCTGACAAGTGTGATAAGGTTAACACCCCTTTTAACTCTTGATGATGACGACACGAATAGCCCCATCCATTGGCTGTGGATGACAACATCAACAACGAATCAATTACCGACTGAATTTGACTGAACATTTTGTATCCGCCAATCAGAAGACAGAAAAATGAGCTCTCGGTTCAATTATCATACCTACCGACAATACAATAGTTAAGTAGGTAATTCGTCCATCTGGAAAATTGTTGGCTTAGAAGTCTAGTCAAACTTATTTTCACGTACACCGTTCGATATTTGATTTTAACGTTCGTTTATTTTATAGCTAACGGCCGTCGATGTGATCGATCGCTTTATTTATAATGCAAATATTACCTCTACGGAGAAACTTAGATATTCAATGCATAAACGAATATAATATGACAATCACTTTATTTTCTTCGTAAAACGAGAAATTGCTTCAATGATTGCATAGATTTAAAAAAATAATAATAACAATATTTTTATATGTATGTTAGCCCTGGGCTATCCCATAAAGACTTCCATACATATTTCCCATATAAATAGATTAGTCTCTTTGGAACTTCTATAATTTATCTTAATTTATAATTATTTATATTAACCTACGTATATTATTATGTAGGTAATGTTATCTTTTTAGACATTTGACGGCACCGTAATATCACAGTATACCCAGAACAGTAGTTTATCTCCGGCCTGTCGGCGAGTTATTAGCCTACTCTTGCATTGACGCTAGGGTTGTCACTTTATTTTTACTCCCTTTCTTTTAACTCGTAGCGTCTGAGATTCCGACGCATAAGGTAGACACGAAACCCGAAAATTTCTGTAATTAAGTATACCTATTTTCTGCACATAAATTGCAAGAACGCTGATTAACATCAACGTAGACTTTTAAAAACTCACAGTCTTTGTGATAATCAACACACCTTTTTAGTAAAGCACCACAAACATAAAAAAATGCTTTTTTTTTCAGGAAGCGCATTTTTTTCTAAAGCGGTGGCTGCGAGCGCGAATGGCACCGAAGGCACGGCCCTTACTACCGCCGCCTTGTGCCTCCATATTCTATGTCAATGTGTGCGTCACAGTGCGTGCGTACACGGCGCCGAGCACGCACGCACACATTCTAATGGGTAGCGGCCAGTTTGTATGAAGACGTATTACTGTTCTTAGTATACTGTGGTAATATGTTCCAGGCTTTTCAAAACCATTTTTAAATTTAAATAAGTAACACGCGCCATACTGCGATCAATTAGTATAAATGAGGTTATCTGGGCAAAATGATTTGATTTAATCCCTGAATTCTCATTGAAAAGTACATAAAAACAAATAATGTTTGAACGCTCGAATAGCCATAAGTTTCTACACCCAACATTTTTTTAAAGTTATACTTCTTTCGGCGAATTCAGGGCAATTTTTTATTGGAACGGAAGTTGCGTACGCAGCATGTAGCGGAAATGCGAGAGTTGTTAAAATGAAATTTTAGTGTTCGACAAAAGCGCACCAGAAGTTGAGCGCAAAGTGAGTAAAATGTGTAAAATTTATATTAATAATACAACAATTACAACAGTACTTCCTCACTAGGACAATCCTAGTGCCGAGGTGGACACTAAACACAACAACACTGTTCAACACCCATTCAAAATTCCTACTATACTCTAATTCTCACAATAACACTATCTAAAACATCATATCTCTTTATTTCCATTGGATATTCCATATTTCCATTAGCTAGTTCCTTCTTTATCTTCTTTTTGCCCAGCACCCCCAACCACTGCACGATGTGTATCTTAAATATTATCCCATTAGCTGCATCTTTTATTTCTGTTACACAATTCAGTAGAGTAAAATTTCATGAATCTCTGTCATTCTCGTAATCGGTATCAAGTAATTTTTATTTTTTGTCGTGGGTTTATGGTTGTTGCGTAACTCTCAAAAATTTATTCAACTGAAATTAGTGTTCCATTAATATAAATAATTACTGACACACTAATTTCAAGTAAATGAATATCAGTAATATCAATAAAAAAGAAAATCTCGAAGTGGAACCCTTATTGTCATTTATCGAGAATTCACAGCTGCGGTGACTGGATCATATGATGCGGATGCCGGCATACAGACTGCCAATATTTCAGGCAAGACCAGAAGGCAGAAGACCAATGGACTGTCCTAGGAGGAGCTGGCGTAAACAGTTGAAGGACTGCTGCGAAGCGAGGTTGCAATTAAATTGGGCTGACGTGGAGAGTGCAGCCCAACATAGGAAGAGTTGGAACTTCCTATGCGGTGCAGGTACCAATAGGATAAGGGTTAGAAGAAGAAGAAGTAGTATAAATAATGTTTTATCGACCATCTTGTATCAAGTACCAATCATATGGAATCTTAATTCAAACGCTGAAGATTGATTGGTTATTGAATTGTATATAAGAACTGTTTATTGAATTACAATTTTAGCTGTGTAATTGAAATGGCAAAAAAGGGCTTCTCGTACAGATTTCTATATTTCATGTTGTTGTAGCTGTTTGACTGCGTTTAACAGAATGTCATAAATTTGTAAATGTTGTAAATGGTTAAACCTTAATTAATAAACCGTTATTACGATCTGATTTTTGGCATCAGCTTTTTAATAATGGAGACGATGGAATCAATTGCGAAACCTCAAAAGAAGTCACTATGGTCGTGGTAATGTATATCTTTATATTTTTGTAGTTTTTTTTGTTATAAATTGTTATTTTCACTTGCTGTTTGATTTTTCATCAGTTTAGCAGTGAGCATCAGGGTTCAAATTTTCACTTATTATATTTTTACACCCTTTATATTAACTCGTGGCGTCTGCTTGCTTGCTTGCCGGCTTGCCGTCGAAAAAACTTTGGATCGATTTTTGACCCTTTTCCCGTAATCCAATCGAGCTGACTTGGCAAGTAGACTCGTGGCGACGATCAAGAAGATCTATCAAATTTTCGTTAAAAAATAATAATAATTATAGTACAATTTTGGATTTATTAAAATTTTAATAGTTTTTTCAAATTGGAATCATTAGAAAAGTTTGATTAGCAACGGCGGCCCGATAACGTCGCAGAATATTTTCTAAATTTGAATTACTCCGTCGGCATACATAACAGGTACTTCGCTACACAAAGCATGAAGTGTCTTATCAAAGCTCAAAACATATGACATTTCAGAAATATATTAAATAACTGTAAGTTTAGTGTCATGTTATATATTTTAACTCGCCTTTAATTGTTATTATATTTTACAAAGAAAGGGAGTAAGTGTATAATAAATACTTGTTTTTTATGGGTTACTTTTTTATTTATTTATCTTATTGACTTCGAGAATATTTTATCCAACCAGAAAATCATATTCTATCCAAGGGTGGTAAGACACCTGAGCTTGAAACGTCATGTTCTTCGTATTCTATCACGTAATAAAGGTGGGGGGTTGGTATCCGCCTTTGGGGTTGCTTTGTGCATCCCCGACATGCCTCCCGGGGCAGCCCATTGTTTGAAGAAATCCACCCTTTCAGAAGCGATGCATTTAACTCCATCTTTGCATTTAATATGCACATACGTAGGAGCTTCGGATATGTTCTGAACAGCGAATCCTCAATGTCAATATTCAGCGCTTTCTGAAGACGAAAGCCCGCAAGAGTTGCGAGCTCTCGGTATTTATCTATGGATCCGAGCCAAAGCTTCTGCCATCGTGTCATAAACAATTTAAAAGTTTCCCAAAGCATGGTTGTAAATAGTGGTTTAAGTTTAAAACTAGAAATATGAATAGAATAAGATTATCAAATAAGAAAAAAGTTTATTTAAAGAGAGGGGTATGTTTTGTTACAGAGAGGAGTTCGTTTAACGTTTAAAAACAATAAGTGTGTTTATGCAAAGTTTGTGAGTTTTCTTACATACTTATTTACTCACCATCACACCGGGGGCAAGCAGAGAGGATAGAGAGCCACATTCTTCTGTCCTGACGTACAACTCTCGCCTCCTCCACATTCATACATCTTCGCGTGCAAGCTCGACGATTGTAGAGGCTTCTAACGGGACCATTTTCCAGTATCTGGTTCATCTGCTCGTGCCTCGTCTTCCACGGTCGCTCTCTCTTTCTGGCACCGTCAAGTGTTAACCGAAATTTTAGTACTCTTTGCTACATAATGCTACATATATTATTTTATATTCCCCGTTTGATATTGTATTTTCTACATGTCAATAATCTCAGCTGTGAAAACCGTAATTTTCCTGGTACTTACTTCCGTTAAAATAAATCAATATTCATCCCTCATTTCACCCTGTCCAGCAGGTAAACCACAAATGCAATTATAATCCTAGCTGTGGAGGGTGGATGCATTAGGTCCACACCATCGGCTGCGGTGTCCCATTGATTGATGATGTTACAGAGGAGAATACGAAATTCCGAGCTCCACGATATATGGGAAAATGGCCAGGTCGACGAAAAGTATTTTTGTGATTTATAGTGTTCCATGTGTCAATATTTATTTAAAATAAACATTACATTACACTTAAAGGTTCACATCAAAACTTGCAATGTTTCTAAATAATATTGTAGCTTTTAAATTGTAAAATTGGAATACAGTGTGCATTATTGTGTAATATTTTTTCTTCCATTCTAATTTAGATACTTTGTAATATTAATGATAAGAATGTTCACCGACGTGTTTTTAATGCCATAAAATAGCTAAAAAATTATCATTAAAATACATGTTGTAAAGAGAAAGTCCTGAATACCTTACAGGTAGATTTTTGCCTAAACTATGAGTCAAAAATATTGTCATTATCATTTTATTTGGCTTCTGTTAAAGCACTTTCATGATATTTCAACGTTTTACAAATGGAAAATTTCATGTCATAACCGTTGATTTTATTTTTAAATTTTTTTATTTATTTTAATTTATATATTCGAATTCAAGCTTACAATGCATGATGATGATAAAGATAAAGATTAAAGCGTTTGAATAATATCTACTCCATACATCTATTAGTCGCTTACAATAGTATCTATAAAATTACATAATTAAAATTAGTCACTTATAAAGGTTAATAAAACTTATGTTTGTGTGTGTGTGTGTGTGTGTGTGTGTGTGTGTGTGTGTGTGTGTGTGTGTGTGTGTGTGTTTGTGTGTATGTGTATGTGCGTGAATGTGAATGTGAATGTGAAAAATAATCCATCTCCGAAAGTGATAATTTTAAATTGAGAAACTTAAAACACCGCAAAGCGAAGTATGCCTGTATACAGTTTGATCTATGTCTAATTCATTTTTGAACAACCGCTCTATTTCACTTCCAATATATACTATATACCGATATATACTAAGTTTCCTTTAGACTCATCACAAACAGGCCGAAGCACAAATTTCAGCCTCCCGAATAAGCAAATTTTTGAAGAACTTTTAGTACAGTTGACCGCAAACACTAGAGTCTGTTCATTTTCCTGGTTAACGCAGATTATGACAAGACTTTTGACCTTGTAAGAATCTGAGAAACTCCTAGAAGATGCAATATCGACCATCGATATCTTCTTGGGCGGTCCTTCGTTGCGAGGATGACGTCTGTCGTGTTATTAATTATGTGGCCGAGACCTATTCTGTCCTTGCCCTTATCCTTAAAATGTCCTTAAAAAGAAAAATATATATATAACATGTATGTATGTAATATGTCGTTTACGTGAGTGAGAAATAGTAGAGGTCTGGGGACCATACCTTGGGGGACTCTAAATTCACCGATTGGTGGATTAATTACAGATTCAATTAATGTATATTATAGATGTCTCTCAGAGACGAAACTGTAGTTTTTATGGGAAAGTAGGTATAGAAGTCTTTTGGGTGTACCTAAGACTTGTGATTTATCGTATGGTTGGCTTAAGTGATCACTTTACACAATGTAACATTCGCCATTTCCACCCATAATAGTTTATTAGTAGGATTAGTAGGCATGGTATATTCTATCATGGGTGGAAATGGCGAATGTTACATTGTGTAAAGTGATCACTTAATCCAACCATACGTTAGATCATAAGTCCTATGTACACCCAAAAGACTTCTATACCTACTCCATTTCCACCCATGATAGAATATACCATGCCTACTAATTTTTGGAAGTTTTATATATTTGGATTACATGCCACACTTTATATATGCATTGTAACAACCTTTCCATGCGGCCTGTACAAAGCCATTTTCATTCCCTTTAATCTCCACAGATGTCGTTAATGTCACAAATGAGAAAATCTACAATTGATTTTTACGGAATTTTTGAGAGCAATATACTTTTCCTGTGTAATGAAATTCATCCAAATTACTAACATCACACTAGGATACGCCAGGAAATATTATTTCCTATTTTTATTAATTTCCTTTTTTAACAGTATTTTCCAGTACTGTTCTGAAAGATTTGAACAAACTCAAAATATTCTGAATTACAGATTCATTTGATCTGACTATCTTAGGTCTGTTCGATGAGTGGCTTTTTACCCATTTTTGGGCTGTGTGGTCAATCCCATTTTCTTTCGGTTCTGGTACAAGTTGTTCGTGGGAAACATTGTCGAGTACTTTCTTCGAATCGATGAAGATACCTATGCAGTTACTTCTGTTACTATTCAATTAACTTTATATGATGATGGATGCTTTGCGGATGCGTCTTGTGTGCATATTCCCCGGTGGACCCGAATGGATTCTCATTTATTATAGAGTTGACTTTTGTGATTGAATCTAGTCGCTTTTAGACTGCTTATTCAAAAAAAATTCGATGTATTAGATAAATAGTATACTACCTAATTCTCATTGTTAAATTAGATTACACTACCAGTATGATTGTAAGTGATTATCCCTCACCGCACACAAGAATCTTAATTCTTTTTGGTGAGGTAATAACGTATAAGAATAATTTGATTATTAATATTTGCTAGTTATCAATATATATATATATATAAAGAGACCCGTGTTTCCCTATCCGCCAAGTTTTCTCCACAACCAGCCACAATCACCCACCGGTGGTTATGGTGGTGGATAGCCCTTGGTGTCACATCGAAAATATGCGAGTTTGGTGGGGGTGGCTGTGCGTGGGTGGGAGTGAGTGGGAGTGGGTGACAAAAATGTGCTTTCTAGCACATTGTTTTGTTATGGGAAGGCCGCAAATGCTTCAGATTGTTTCAAAATAAGCGCGCAGACTGTGTCGGTGAGTCTAGAAGGTTCCGGAAAAACCTGCTCTAGAAAGTTCTGGAAGGAGAAGGTTCTAGAAAATTCCCGAAAGTTCTATAAGGTTCTAAAATGATTGGCGAAATGTGTCGTTGTGTCTAGAAGGTTCCTGTACATTTGATAAATTTCTTGAAAGTTCTGGGTTCGCGAAAGTTCTATGACGATCCAAACAGTGTACTAAAAATCTACGCGTGCGAAGCCGCGCGGGCACAGCTAGTTATTTTTATAAAATAAATTATATGTATTATCTATTAAAGAAATAAAAAAACATAAATAAAGATAGATGGCTGAGGAAGAAGAAGAAGAAGATTTTATTATTGATCTCTTTGAAGTTTTTCCAGCTCTCTTACAGTGTTAAACTCGATTAAGTCTATTTCATTCATTCCATGAGTACGTTTTGCTAGTTTTGCTTACTTTTTGATTTGCATAATTTCACGAATTTAATCGATCCGGGTCGCGTGTGGCGTTGTTACACCGTGCGAGGTTTAAATCGAGAAGTTTAACAGGGTTTCGAAACTAAAAGCAGAACCTTGCTCGCCGGCTGCGATAAAAATAAACCAAACACACGCCGCGCCGGGAAAGTTGAAAGCAATGAACGCCGCAGTTTCCAGAGAAAAATTTCCCGCGGTGAAAAAGATGAAAACTCCTCACAACAACGGCGGTGCAGATACATTTATAATACTTTGCGAACTGCACAAATGAAAACCATCTATCGTCGTTAAGGACGTGAGAGTGTCTCGCTTCTAGAACCAATCGCGGCGATATTTTAACTAACTTTTTAAGTTGTAAAAGCGGCAAAATAAAGCGGCAGTTACGGAAGAATCGATGGGGTGACTCGAAACATTCGAGGTGTGGATCTACAGAAGGACATAGTTACGTGTAAAGATATTTGGTTCAGATGAACTAAGTAAACAAATTTACTAAATTCATCACCACTTAATTTTTGGTAAAAACCAACCGCATGAAAAAGATGTTCTGTAGTCATGATCTCAACCTAGGATTACGAATTCGAATGGTTAAATGCTACGTGTTTTCAGTATTGTTCTATGGAATGGAAGCATGGACGCTTACCGAAGAACTGATAAGGCGACTTGAGGCATTCGAGATGTGGATCTATAGAAGAATTCTCAAAATAAGCTGGATGGACAGAGTTACGAGTGAAGATGTTATGTTAACTCGGATGAATAAAGAAAAAGTAGTTATTAAAACAATAAAAATCCGAAAACTTCAATATCTAGCACATGTGATGAGACATCCAGAGAAATACGAGATCTTGCATCTCATAATGCAGGGAAAGATTGCCG
>JADDOH010008176.1:0-65340 GCA_016648135.1 Agrypnia vestita
TAAATAAGTGGATTAAACAAAGTTAATTTATATTAATTATAATTATGTTACCACAAAATAAATTTGCTACATTTGAAGAAGAAACTAAAAATAATCAATTAAGTAAGACGGAAACCAGAATGTACAACAAAAATTTATTCTTATTCCACATCTTATGATGTTCAGTAAGATGAAGCAATTTATCGCATACTGGATCTTGAAAATATTAGCGCATATTTGACCATTTCTCTTATTTTTTTAGCTTATATTATATTAAATATAATCATAAATATATTTCAGAAAAAAATAGCGCTTACTGGAATTTTTCTAAAGAATTGTGAAAATATGTGCAGCAACGCGTTAATAATTGCAAGCTACAGCAAAAAATGACTGATGAAAAATGTTGAGGGAAATTTTGACTTATAAAAAGGGACATTAGAGCAATATTATCTATAGAAGTTGTGTTCGTATAATATTTGTAAATGCATTTTAATAATTAAATTAAGCAAAATCACAGTACGGGGAAAAAATTATTGGTGGGAAGTATTTTACCATTATTTGATTAAGAGTTAAGAAAGACAGACACAGTTTTGAGAAGATTCACATTCTATTTCTTACGATCGTCGCCTTAAACGTTTATGTCATTAGTTTCTATTATTTCAATTATTTAATGCTAGTTTTTACTTTCTTGTTTATAAAAAATATATTAACGAATACTCTTGATTAATATTATTAATATTTAAAGCATTAACTTTGTGGTTAGACATTATAACAGATTGTTAGTCAACTTTGTAAAAACCACTACCAGATTTTCTCACTCTCTTTCGGTAGATCCCTGATGGTTCATTAGGCTAATCAGTGCATGTTTGTCCCTGAAAAGACTAACACGCATGTGATCAATTATTGGTGGAAGTGTAACAATACCATGGTTGAGGTGTGTAGTGTTGTGAATGTAGTGGTGTAGTGTTGGTCCTGACGGGTACGTCTCGAAACCGGTAGACCTAAAATCTGGTAGTGGTTTTTACAAAGTTAACTAACAATCTGTTACTCTTGATTAATTTGATTTCACATTCCATCGTACGGCTATGGTACATCAAACATCCGCATATACGTGTCACGCACTAGTGTATTCTGTACAACGGCGTCATCCTAGTATCGCTTTATTCATCTCCTCTAGATCCAACTCGTTTCTTTGCCGGTCATAAATAATAGTCATATGCGCATTCGTCTGTTGTCTTCATATTTACACAGCACCGTGCATGGGAGAGTTTGTCATCGGTGAAAATCTCATAACTCACGCAGTATAAAGCATTCTCTTCTGCATTCTTTCTGTTCCCGTTTCAGTTTCTCTTATTATGAAGTTTAAGGACCTTTTAGATTAATAAAATTATTCTTCACTTCACAAGAAAACACGTTTGCAAAAATTCTATAAATTTTTTAGTCCTTTTGTATTCACAATATTGTTGTTAGAATATTCTTAAACACGATTACTGGATTTTGTCCACAAAGGGATAATCATTAATTAGGAAAAAATACAGGAATCTCACATTGTATTTGGCATCCATAGGGCTTACGACTTGTCTTGTCTAGTTTAAGTGATCTTAAATCATTAACAAATTTATCAATCAATTAGAAAAGACATACAGAAAAATCAAATTAAAGAAAAATTATTTTAGCTGCTACCGGGATTCGAACCAACGGACCTCCAGTCTATATGGAGCGTTATTAATTTATAACACATATTATAACATTTTTAAAATATTTTTTCGTTAATTTGATATTTCTATAAGTCTTTTCTAATTGATTAATAAATATGTTAATAATTCACAACATATAAAATTGCAACTTCACAATAATAATTTGTTTTCTTTAATATATAGATCTTAAATCACTTTATAGTGCATCGTTCACGATTTCACCCAAGAAAAACCACACATCTAGAGATAATATGTTGAAAATTCGGATAAATATCGTATAGAAATTAATTTTTTCTTCAATAGCAAATATTCAATAGCAAAATTCAATAGCAAAACTTCAATAGCAAAAAAACAATAGCAAAATAACTTTTCGGTGGCATTATTATTAATAATAAAAAGAAAACACGCTGTTTAAAATACGTTTTAATTATATCCTGACAAAGAGACCATTGACCTCGAAATATGTTAATTATTCATGGGAGTACGGTTAGTGCATATTATTCGTCTCCTCATATATCAATATTTCTTCTCAACACATTAAATATTGCGAGGTGATCCAATTATAGTAATGATTGCATATCTGATTATTCTATCATTTCTTTCAATATATCTAATAACAACATCATGGTTTTGTAATCTTTTCTAATCTCTTCATTTCATTGTGGATCAGTCAGATACGTATTCTAATTCTTCTCATTGAACATTTTTCCACATAAGGATCAAATAAATTTTTTTTTTATAATTTTTATAATATAACTTATATTTTAATAATTTTTTATATATATTTTTTTAAATTTATAAATTCTTTAATATAAAAAATATTTTTTATAATAAAAATATTTGGTTGGTTGTTTGACTAGCCTGAACACTCGGGTTTGAATCATTGCAGGTAACTTTGCACCTCGCGTGCTGCAGTTGCTTAATTGCTTCGCAGTTCCATGGGAAATATAATAATAAGGCATTGTGAAGTATCAGAGAAAGTATTTATATCGCGCTTTGGTATCGGAGTTATATGTGTAAAAAAATTTTGTTTTTAATTGCATTTGTGCACTGTAAATAAATAAATTGCATTTTGGATACATTTTTAATTAAAAATATTCTTAGGTTTTCACGGCCGAACGTCAGAATCTTCATAAACTCACTTTTCTAGGCTATTCTGCCATGTTTATACGACCTTTCTGATTCCATAGCAGCGTGGGATCCAAAAAGTTGGCCAAAAAAGTCGTAAAATAACTGAGACTTTTTATTTATATAATTAATAAAAAAAAAAAAATTCACAATTTTTGTATTGAAAAATATCAACATGTTTTAGAGCCCATGGCCTCAACGTCAGGATACAATTGTATACTAACAAATTAAATTATCGAAAGTATCGAAGTAAAGACAATCAAAATATTAAAAAAATATACATTTAGGAAAAATTAATAATAATGAAGTACCTACTTAACACGAAAATAAATTTAAAAGTTAACTATTTGTAAAAAGAATCTGGTTATTTATAATATTCAATTTAGTATTAACACTTTTTCTTATTTCCTAAATTTCTAATTGATCAAACTGTGATCCTGTATAATTTGTATGTAAAATTTGTAAGCCCTTATTAATATAAAAAGAATGATCCACACCCAAAAGATGGTTAGAAAATTCAGAATAATTATTGCTATTTAAACACCTGAAGTCTTTCATAACTCTAACTTCAAAATTTCTACACGTTTTTCCTATATAAAAATCATCACAATAATTACAAATCAATTTACAAAAATCCGTTATTTTTTAAATTTTCTTATCCTTATTATTTAAAATGTATTTTTTAAATTTATTTTTAGTATATAAAGCTGGTTGAATGACATTTGGGATTTTTTTTGTATTTGAAATTTGATTATTTATAAATACAAATTTTCTCCAATGTTTTTCAGTATCAATCAAATATTTAAACAAAAGTTTTAAAAAACTATAAATATTTTTTATTAATCATAATTTATATTAATTTTGTATTAAAAATATTAACATATCAAATAATTATTTTGCGAATTGCTTCATCGAAATACATCTACCTCACTTTTCAGCGAATATAGCTAATGAGAGCAAGTGAGAAAAAACTAAATTTTATGATAATTACGGATGTCAGGTTTTATTAATCTAATGTTACGTATGTTATGTAACAAATTTGAATTAAATGATATGTAGTGAAACGTTATTTTAAATTTTTAAGCCACTAAAAAAGGAGCAAAATGAACATATAATGTCCTGTAGGTTAATTAGTAAATTTTATAGCTAATCAGTTTTTTCTTCTCCTGTATTGTTGACTCCTGTAAAGTAACGATATTTTGCAAGGCGGAAGTCTGAAAGCATTATAAGAAGAATTTTTGGAAAAATTTTGAACGATCGAAAATGAAATGCTTGAAGAAAGCTTTGATATATTGTTTATTGTAGACTTGAGTATAACAGTGAAAATTATAAGTAACGAATTGATTAATCTGAGAAATCGAATTGATTATTTATTCCCTTTGGTTATTTTCTTTTCTTTTTTATTTTGCTATTGGTTGAAATCAATGATGTACTCGCGAGTTTTAGAGATGTTCTATAATATAAATAAATATAAATATTACTTATCAATTTATGTCATAGATACCACGACAAGGATATAGTGCCACGGCTTGATAGGGACAAAAATGATAATAAATTCTCAGCAGTGCTTTCTGGATCGTTTGTTGATTATTGATATTATGCGAATAATAAAATGATAAAAAAATAAATGAGAAAAAAATGATAATGCTCATAAATTAATGGTGTTCGAATGTATGGAGGATAATGGATAACAGGAAAGGAAGGATGCACTAAAGTGTATTTTACTGAGACTTAATCAATAAGGCAATGTAAGCTAATGAGACAAGAAGATTTTTCGAATTGATAGGATTTCTCAGATAAATCCTTGAAGCGCAAGTTTCTCGGGACGGGCACAGAAAAATAGTCTTGGTTATCTGAAGAATAAGAGCCACTTTTCTGTACCGTGCAGTCGAATCTCCAACGAACACTTCGAGTAATTGTTTAATGCAACGCCGCAGCGATTCGGGAATTCAGTAGGAACATTTTTGAAGTTCCAAAATAAACATTTTTTAGATCTTGAACATTGTGATGCTGAAAGGTTTTTTATCGCGGGATTAAATTCCATGATACTCAGATTGTGAGATTCGAAAAAATTTATATTGTTCTTCTAATTACATGCTTTTATTTAACTCTCTTTATCTGTTTGTTTGTCCGTTTATTTATTTACTGTGGTGGAATCTTCTAATTGATTTTTTACTAACTTCCCGATTAGTTAGAGCTCTGTGACTATACATTATTAAATCATTTTCGACATGAAATATTCATTACTTCAATTAAAATCAATAATTTTCCATTATTATTGAATGTAGTTTCTATTTACGATTTATTAATTTTAGTCGGAAAATTCAACTTTGACATCGGGCGTCGGAACAATATGTCAAATTCGATTAACCTAACCTAACCTAACCCTAACCTAACCTAACCCAGGTTGAATTTAGATTTTTAATTTCTCAGGATAACTTTGGTTTAGAAAAAAAAAAACGATTCGACAAAAAGAACGTTCAACATAATTATGCCACGGGTTCAAAGAGTGTTTGTAGATGCGCAATATCCGCAGTATTTTCTGCAATAAGCTACTCACACTCATGTTCTATTCCTTCACCTTCTGTTACCCCATATTTAAAGCATGTCTTTTTTTGATTCACTTGTTTATTCCTCTCAGTGAAAGTAAACATGACAATGAATCCCGCGGCTGAATATTGCGGAAAACGCGAATGATGGATTACAATCCATTCCGATACGTGGCAATACTTGGGCAGGTTAAACATTTGTAATATCATTTGTTTATGTAAGAGCAAAATAATATTTATTTTTAATAAAAACGAATATTGAAAAAATATTTAATGGGCTCCACACATTTCCATGTTGTATGGGTCACAGAGCCTTCGAAAGTACAGAGATGTCAAAATATAATAAGCTCTGCTATGAACACCAAAATGCATAATTTAAATTCGACTCTTATAAGTATTAATTACGATGTGGAAAATTATACCTTCTTATAATTGGCATTTGTGACAAAATAAATAAATAAATACCACCCACACTACAGGTTCTTTAGAAAACGTGTTACTTCACATTGAGTACATTTGCTTGTGTCACCCATCACATCTGACAGAATGATCCTCAGATCGGTCTCATTGAGTGTCCCCGTTGACCAAACATTAGTATTCCAGCCCCCTGGCACGATTTCTTGAAAATATATTTTGGCCTCCATTGTCCTCTTTCGAGACCGTATTTTGACACCTGAATACAAAAAGATTTACCGGGATACCTTTGTGCGTTCGGTGTATCCTTTACTGCGACATTTATGCCCACTTGACGAAAGAAGTCGGGCATCGAGTCTCGTTTGTGGTCCTTGTTGGTGTCCTGCTGAAAATGAAACTCGTTTGTTGTTTGTGTATTTAATTTATTATAAATACACCGCATAAAGTACGCATAGTCATTTTAGAGTAGCTTTTTTTGAACTGGATCTTCCTCAATATTAATTAAAGACCACCAATTTTTTTACTCCCTTTCTTTTAACTCGTAGCGTCTGGTTGCTTGTCAGACGAAAAAACTTTGGATCGATTTTTAACCCTTTTCCCGTGATCAAATCGAGCTGAAACTTTGCAGGCAGACTCGTGGCGACAATAAAAATAATCTATCAAATTTTCGTTAAAAAATTTAATAATTATAGTATAATTTTGGATTTTTCGAAATTTTAATGTTTTTTAAAATTGGAATCATTTTATATTAGTAATTATACCGACACGAAACCTGATTCAAAGCGAAAGGGAGTATTGTTAAAACTTGGTTTTTATGGGTTACATTTTTTAACAACCAAAATCATAAAATCGCAATAAAAATAATTTGGTAATTAAACTTTGAAAAAACAATCATTATGAATTTATGAAATCATGATTACCTACGTAAATTAAAATCGTACCTATAGTAGAGCAATATTATAATTTTCAAGTTTTTGACAATAATATTAATTAACGCCTCATCTACCACAATCGTACATTTTCACATCCAAAATCGTCAATTATTGAGGCTCCTAACCGAATCGTCTTCCAGTATAGGTTTTCCTGCGAGTTTTAAAAATTCTTCGGTCACCCTTTCTGACATTTTCAACACTTGCATCACATATTTTTCTTACTTTTCTCTCGTTATTTATTCACTCAAATTAACATACCACCTAAATGACTTCTAAGGTCAGCTTTACATTATTCTTTTTTTTTTGATTCCTTACTCATAAATTAATTTACCACACATGCGCTTGATCTCATTTCCACTGCTTTCAATACAATTTCATATCTCTTCTGCCAATTCCAGGCTTCACTTCCATACATCAGTGGTGGTACCAGAACTCCATTCTTTATCGCTAGACTTACCTTGGTTGACAAGGTTTCATTAGAAATCATTGCATTCAAAGTACCGTCCACCTTAGCCACCCTCTTAACATAATATTTTAATAACCTTTAAATTGTAAGAAAAATAGTTAATTTTAGCTTTTTTTAAATCACGATCAATACGAATCTACAAAATAATATTTACCCACGTATGTTCCAAGCTAGATGCAAAATTATATACCTTCAGTAAAGTATTACGGTGGTAAAATTAGGCTTACGTAGGTTTGTTTGTTTACTATTTTGAAAAATGCATCTTCAGAACCAAATATCACACATTCTTTTCGAAAGAAATTGACACTTCACTACGATTTTACTGAAATTGTATATTTTGCAATAATATTATTAGTCAATTGTACATCAAATTTAACAGAAAGATTAAGATCTTTTTTTTTTATCACAAAAAGTTTAAATTTGTTCATTCTTGTGGTCTTCTTCATGTATGTCGCGTCGTTATGGGTGTCGGGCCCACCAAAAATTGGCGTGCTTATAGATCTAGTGGTAAGATGCACGCAAGGGCGGATCCAGCTTTGGCGCCAGGGGGGGGTCACATAGTCGTGGTCAAGTCACAAGAAGTTATAATTTAATATTGATAATAATAGATACTTACAAGTAAAACGTAGGTATTTTATTAATAAATGTAACTACCTACTGTACTTAAAAATACCTACCTATATTTAAATAACAAAATCAATTTTTCTTTTACGTCTTCTCCCGAAACGCGTTATTACTTCACCTACTTCAATGGGTACGTTTTTATGGACGTGGAGAAGTGGCAGTCCGGTGAGACGTTCTTCAACCATTGAAGCTCTTAGCCACGATTTGATTCTTCGCAACGTAGAGAAAGTTCTTTCCGCTGTCGCTACACTAACAGGTAGTGTAGCCATAATACACAAAAATTTTCTTATATTAGGATACATCTCAATATCGCAATTTAAAATAAGGTCGGAATCGACTGCGGTATGTCCTGACTCCGCTGCCACTTCACCATCCACAGCCGATATTCGCTTACAACGACAGAAACGGGAGTATTATCTAGTAACAATGTATAATCAGTTGCTAGTTGTTTCACAGTTTCAATGTCTTGATTACTGTATTCGCTTTTTGGCATGAAAACGCTTAGTTGAAACAAATCAAGTATTTCAAGAGAGAGACGGTCCTGTAGCTCACTTATTATTGAATCCAGAAGAGGGATGCATATTAGGGTGTCCCGTCCATGTATGAGAAAAAAAAATTTGAGCTACACAATCCCAAGAGGTATCGAAATTTGCGTAATTTTACACAAATTGCGAAAAAGGTAACAAAAAATAGAATTGTTTTTCACCTTGAGGGCTCTACCGAGCTTTGAAGTTTTGTAAATTTTACGTTTTTATAGAGTTAAACAATTTGCCTAAAATAATAAAAAATCATGTTTAAAAGGTATTTTAGTATTGAAATTAATGAAACAAAGCACAAGAAAATAAAATAAACAAAATATAGATTATAATCAATGAGAAAAACAAAAAAATTTAACTTATTTTTGGGTCCAAAAATTGGCATTTCTGCACGAGGTTGCATCCTGGTTCTAATAAAGCCATCTCTAGAAGTAACGTCAGTTACACTTTGTGAGGCGTCTGTTATATTCTCTAGGACCCGAAGTGCAACCATCTAAGGTCAAGAATAAATGACGAAGAGGTAATTCATTGACATGAAGCATACAAACACACCGTTGTAACGGTCTCTGAAAATACTCCTCTAAATATTGAATCACGCCACCCTTCCAATCGGTGTTAGTTGCAGTTCCGTCACCTTCAACGCAAATCACGTCATCTTAATTCCAACCTCGACCCTCTACTAAAGTTGTGATCGAAGTAAGAATTTCCTTTGCAGTGCTACGTCTTTCGGTATTGTATGTCCCCAAATAAATTTATCCAGGCTGTGCTAAAATTGAGATGTGGTCTTCTAAAACTTCTTTGCGATGGTCTTTTCGTCCATCAAAGTAAATGCTTTTTATAACAATACCTCCAATATCTATTGAAGCTTCCGGGCTTTAGATACATCTCTGTAGATCTTATTTTTATCAATAACCAGAGTTAAATCTTCGGTAGAAACCAAGCCGACGTCAGTCAAAACCGCAGAAGCAACAGCAGCAGCAGATTGCGTGGATAAACCGTATCTATCATAGATTTTAGCAACTGTCGGCAGAGGCAATGTATTCCAATTCGCCGTTGAATTCAATGGTGGGCGAGTTTGTCGGGGATGCCTCTGTTATCGGATACGTTTCTGGGGAAGATTCACGCACGGAATCTTCATCACAATTTGCTGAGACAGAATCGGTTTCTTGAGTAAAACACGACTTTTTTGTTACCCTTATTGACTCTAAAATTTATCTCTGTTGTCGTTTAATTAATCTAGCCGTTTCTTTCTTATCAAAACCGCTTATAACCATTTTCCTATCATTTGTTTGATCCAACAAAAACTTATCTCATTGATGTAAACTTTCTTACGTTTTAGACACGAACAAGATTCAAATGAAGTGCATTTACAAGCGGAAACGTCAAAAAGTTTCTCAGATGACTAAAAAACATTTCAGTTTATTTTCAAAACTATCATTTCGTTTGTTTTTGGGGTATCTTTTCAAATTGAGATACTTTTCGAAATTGGATTTCACTAATTAAATAACTCGTTCCTTAGTTGCAACTGGAATCGAAGTTTTGGTCCAAATATTGTTGATCTCTTCGGAAACAATCACATATTTATCTGATTTGGATGGATCTTTTCAATTTTACATGAATTTCAGGTCTTTCTTGACAAATAAAATAAATTAAATGACGTCCCTTATAGTTGGTAGCTGCTGATTGTCAAGTTCTTTGTATGATCCGAACATAGCATAAGTAGTCTGACTACGCCTCGAACTTCTTATTTAAAAATCACTAAATCCGCTTTTACTACTGTAACAATCGCCATGCGTAACATGCGTAATACTGTAATAACATTTATGGCATAAAAATTATTTTGGCTACGAAGAAAACACTCGCGAGTCAAGTCAAGAAAGTCCTCAAAACAAGTTCAAACTTGAGGGTATTTGCAGGTTGAAACCTAACAAATCCGAAGTTGCTGGTAACGTGTTGTTGCAAGCAAATCGAAACGTCATGTATGATTTACACGTAAATAGAATAAAAAATAAATATTTTTTTGTATTTAGCTGAGGAGCCGTAATTGAGGATAGCGAAATATCACCATAAAAATGACAATTTTTCAAAACTTTGTAGATCGGTAGAACCCTAAAGATATAGTTTTATTTTATTTTTATTATTTTGGTAATCTACCTAAATTTAAATTTTTAAATCTAAATTTTGAGAGGTCTTGTGTTAAGATAAGCCAGAGAAAAATTTATCGGGACAGCCTAATGTATATGGCTCTGCGGAAATACTCTTCAGCAGATTGAGCAGGTTGGTTATTGGCCCTATGTATTTGTCTTGACACTATTCTGGGACATTTAATTTTTACATCTAGCTGCTCAGCTACTTCTTTAGCCTCTTCAAAAAGCTGTCGGTAAATTACGTCCGCATTTTCTCTTTTATTTTGTAGAACACTTACAGTATCACTAATAGCGTCCGCAGCTTTTTTTAATTCAATCGAGTTCGATTGCAGCATTCTACTTAAAGATACAGTAGTACCTGAAAAATAAAAAAGTTAGTAAGTGACTGAATGTGAGTATGAGTATTTTAATTAGTGGTCCACCTAGGTCCTGGACCCAGCCCAGGGGGGGATCATGACCCCCATGAACCCCCCCTGGATCCGCGCTTGGATGCACGCTTGGTGATCTCAGTGGTTGGGATTTCGAGCGTTGTATCAGGCTAGTCATATGTTCATGGCACAAGTATGTTATGTTATAAACGTTATGTTATGTTATAAACTCATTGTATTGTGAAAGTCGTAAACCTGAATTAAAGGCAGGAATTAAAACAAATAATTAAGGAAGCAGGTGGTTGGCAGGATGAAATTTTATGTCTACCACAAGAATTCAAATACATTTACATAAATGCGTTTCTAGCTGTTTGGCTAGCCGTGTGACAAGTTGCATTCATATGTCCTTTATTTAATAATCGAATATTATAAAATAAAAAAATCTATGCCAACCATGTATTTTATCTCGCAATGCTCTGCAAAAATTTATTTTTATGCATTCTAAAGTAGAGTGCAGTCAGTACTCATGAGTTGTAAGTAAATATACTTTCTAGTTACCTCATTATAAGCCTTATAGAAATATGAATGAAACTGTACAGCGAAAATTCCTTCGTATACTTACTTACATTTAAGTGACACCTAAACAGAGTATTCTACAATGTTATGAAGGGCACTTAGCACATTTAAATGTTGAAAAATTCGATGTTAAGAGACGAATTGCTGACTTGATGTATGTTTATAATATATCATAATATTCGTAGGTGCATGTTTGTCATTGTTTCTTTTCGTTTCCACTTGAGTGAGAGAGTGAGAAAATAATACATGATTATTTTTGATTATAAATTAACGAAAAAAAAATTAGACATAAAAACATTTTTTCGATTAATTTTTGTGTTCGTTTAGTCTCACGTCAGCAAGTCGTGATAAATCCACGAATTTTTGAAATCGCTCAACGCTCCCCCACTATTTATTTTCCAATCAAAGCTCGTGCCGTACTGGAACATCTGCAACTTCCCGCCCTCCATCTGATGTTCCAAATTTAAAAACAAACATGGAGGGTTGTTGCGCAATATCCGGCCGGTGCACAATGGTCCGCTCCACTGAACCAAGTGGACATTCGGAAATCCGGACACTTGTTTTACTTTGCGTTTCGTCGTTGCATATCATTTTTATTCAATTTCGTTTAAAATAAACAATCATTATCAAACTATTCCTCGATATATTAGCTAAAAATAGTCTAATAATACATTTTTGAAAAAAATGGTTGTTTTTACGTGAAGCATGCTATTCAAAATAAACAATCATTATCACACTATTACTCGATATATTCGCTAAAAATATATTAATAACACATTTTTGAAAAAAAAAGTTGTATTTACGTGAAGGATCATTACTATATCCACTAATATAATATATAATGTACTTATAAAAATGTCTATCGCAAGGTTCAACGATACAAGTTCTACGAACATTTGTTATAACGAAAAATGTCCATGGGACATTAGATACACCACAAACAAAATTTCAAAATGTTTGTATTCATGAAAGAGTTTTATATGAATTAATGAAATGATAATGGTGACAAATAATTGAATTCACTCTTTCACAAATTTAAAAAAAATTGGCCAAAAAATCAATGGACGATAACGTTAACCATTCGCGAATTGTGCCTTATTAAGCAAAAGTGCAGTATTTGTTATTTGTGCAAAAGTGCAGTATTTGTTATTTGTGCAAAAGTGTAGTATTTGTTATTTGTGCTCAGGATCTTATACTGCGCTGAAGGCACGAACCGCCTAATCAAAGCTAACCTAACCCTACCATTTATAACCTGACCTTATATGTATTTTATGTAATAATTCGTGAGGATTTGCGATCGTATTTGAGTTGTATTTTTACTACCTGCAGTCGAAAACTTTGTGATTTCCATAATCCAACACAGATGTCACATATATGTACACACATGAAACAAGGTGTGCAAGATAAACATATACACAACTTCAAAAAATCTGATAGATGCGATAGTCTCTCATGGGTAGAATTGGTGAACGTTGCGTTGTGTAAAGTGATCACTTAAGCTAGTCCCTTTTAAGAATTTATAGGGCTTACGCCTATCTTCACTTAAGGTTGGTCGTAAGCCCTACGAACACTCAAAAAGGCTTTCATATCTACTTTTTCACATAAAAATAGCTTAGTCTCTTTGAGACATCTATAATATATCTTAATTAATGATGTCCCGCCTGGGGATAAAATTCAGTATTGTGTTCTTGAAATTTTTAACATTCTCATAATATTTAACTGTAATTTCGGATATTTTATTCGCGCCGTATGTATTATCGAGAAGCGAATCTCGACGTTTCGTTGGATACTTATCTAACGTCATCAGGAGGACGAACTTTACCCGCGGAAGTGGAGGTCAGACTGATTAGGTGCTGCTTTCTAGGGCGTAAATTGTACGCACTTTGTTGTGGAAAAATATCCGAAATTACAGTTAAATACGAGTATGTCTAACGACCGTAATAACAACCTTAAATCTTTAATTCTCATAATATTTTACAAATACGTTCTTAATTCCATCATTGGATAATGGCGATTTTGCTTTTAAAATTTGATTTAATAGTTCCAGAAGTGCACTGGGAGACCTGAAAGCGTTTGTAGTAATACTATTTGAGTTGCCATGTGTAACCGATTCCAATTAAAATAATCATCCGCACAGAAGTGATGGATACGTCCTAATTGCGGATGTCGACAGCCGCCGTTTTCAGTTGTTTTATGTGCGCTAGCGTGAGCTTAGGCGTTAAAAAGTTAAGTACTCTACGGCGAGCGAAAGTGCACGAAAACGCATACAATAGGCGGTGATCCACACCTCCAGCATTGATGTGATTTACGACTCAGAAATTATCATATGAAATCTGATACACCAATAACTCACACGTCAAGTGCCGTGTGATTTACCGTGTGTAACCATTGAAAAAATATAATGGAGTTGTTAGTTTTCGTACGCTAGATACCGTCATGAGTTAATCGGCCGTATTCTGAAAATAATAAGATTGTTATAATATGGTGATCGTTACTCCAATCATCATCATCATCATTCTTGGCACTACAACCCTTGGTGGGTCTTGGCCTCCTCAATAATTTTCCTTCACTCCTCTCAGTCTAGTACCAGCTCTCTCCAGTTTCGAATCTCTAAGGCAGAGATATCTTTGAGGACGTTATCACTCCATCTTAGTTTTGGCCTTCCTAAGCTCCTTCGCCCTATTCGCCTTGAGTTCAGCAGGGACTTTGGTGCTTGATGCTCGGACATTCTCTCCACATGACCCAGCCACCGAAGTCTTCCCAGTTTTATAAATTTTGTGACGTTTGGCTCCTTAAATAGAGTATAGAGCTCATTGTTGTAACGTCTGCGCCAAAGTCCATTTTCTAGAACCGGTCCGAAGATACGCCTCAAAATTTTCCTTTCAAAATCGTCCAGTGCTCGCTCATTCCTCTTAGTTAGTACCCACGTCTCAGCTGCGTACGTGAGCACTGGCCTAATAAGCGTTTTATGTATTAATATCTTGGTGTTTCCGGACGGCAGTCTGGATTTTATCTGCTTTTGTAGGCGGAAAAAACAGCGATTTGCGCTCACTATGCGCTTCTGGATCTCCTCTGTAGTATTTTTGTTGCTTGTTATCAGGGATCCTAGGTATGTAAATCTTGGTACCGTTTATATAGATACTCAAAAATAAAAAAAAACGTCAAAATATCTGTCAAATGTCAATATTTCTATAAGTGTGACGTAAATATTGACTTGAAATTAATATCTGAACTCTTTGGATTAGGAAATTAGTAGATGTGTGTGAAACAGACAGATTTTACCAAGTTATGTAATAATATTAGTATCTATTTTATATAATATTTATCAAAAACTTATATTTTGACAAAACTCCAGATTACAATGCCTGGTTTAGGTGATGATATAAATATCGCGTCGACATCAAATAAACAGGTATTTTTAAGTACACCTAGACATCGTGGAGGTGCGAAATTACAATCCGTGTAGGTGTAATAAAATATTGATGTATCTGTCTATTTTAATTAAAATGGTTTATATGCCATTACTGCACAAGTGTTGGGTATTGAAGAGTGTTATTGCACCATCGTATAGGTAGACATAAAAACAGATGATGCACTGTCTGCTTCCTGTCTTGGGTTTTTAATGACAATTATTTATGAATACCAGTGGCGTGCAGTGGGTATAAACTTAGGTTTTGCTGTGACCGACTATATACCTATATTAAATATATATATATATACGCATATACCTATAAGGGTATATACATTTAAAAAAAAATTAAACTGTATATAATGAACTATTTTGAGTAGCTTCAATCCACAAAAATAACTGCACTATAAAAGAAGTATTGTAAACAATATTTCCTAAATAAATAAATATTTTATATAGGTATAGCTAATACGGCGAAAAATTTCAATATATTTCGAAGACGATTTATATATAAATAAATCGGGAACAATACTAATTTCAGATATACATTTCTTTTCACAAAAATAAATCAAACATTTTATGATATCATTATGATATGACAGATAACATATGGTATTTGTCGTATTTGTATTTAAATTTACCATAGAAAAGACATAAAATTTACACCGAAAGTTTTGGGTGGAATTTGTAAAAAATAACATTTCTGCATGACGTGCGCCTGACATAGGACCTTTTGAAGAAGGAAGCTATTACACAAAACTCGCAGCATTAAAAATGCACGGTTTTTTCTCGACTTCACTTATCTGTGGAACAAATTGGTTGGCGAAATAAATGAAGAATTGACATGACAGAAAAGTCAGAAATAAAACTTCTAGCCGTAGGACGAATTACGGCTACAATTTTAAATCGGAAAAAAAAACAGATGCATCACGTTAATTACGGCTAAAATTTTAAATCAACTTTTTCTTAAGATAAGGATTATTTAATTAATATTTGTTTCTCAGAATCTTTACTAATGCACAGCTTTTTTGCTTGTATGCGCTGCACGCCACTGATGAATACCTTATACTCCACATTCCTCTCTATCGACATATCACACTGATAATTACAACTTGCAAATTGCAAAAGTCGTAAATGTTAATTAATTAAGTACTTTCACAGACATAAATCGACGTCTCGTTTATTTTTTAGTGCTGAGGAACAATCACCAACATAACAATTTTTTTTTAGAATACATCCGATTGTATGAATTTATTTATAAATTTTGCTGTACAGGTGTCTATTGCATGTATTCGATTTACAGCCTCAGAAGAAGATATAGAAAGCCTAAATGCCTGGAGGCGTAGTGTTCTTTCTAACCATCACGAGTACCTACCTACACATACTTTCGTAACCGTGACACGACAAAAGGTCCACGTATATTTAGTCAAACGACAAAAGATCCGCTCGACAAAACATCCACGCGAAATTAGATTTAACGGTAAAAATGATAACAAAAAAAAATTATAGTGTTTTTTTTTTATAAACGAGCATTAAATAAATTGATGTATTGATAATGGCGATGAAATCGTTAAATATCCGATCAAATAAACAGACGAAAATATTGCATATAACTATTCGTTAATAATTTATAACAAGTTAATGGAGTCATTGAACTTTTATTTAAATTTCAATTGTTGAAAATTATTAAAATTAAAATTTTGCATGGTTTCTCTTAAGGAATTTGTGCAAAACAGGCACTTTCTTCCCTCGCTGTAGTCTATCCACTCCCTTCTTCCTAAATAAATATGTATTATATCATATTATATGTCACCAGATATTTTTATAATTTTTAGTGTACAAAAAATGCGTAGGCATTTTATATGGAGGACCGTAAAACATTTCAAATTAATTTTCATAAAAGTTTCAATAACCGAAGAGTGCGCATGAAAAGATGTACGACAGTGGACGAGGTAAGAGTGTGACGAGAAGGGGATAGAATGGAAGGATAGACAGGATGTTATGTAATAGTGTGATGGTTAGATAATAACTCTTCCTTAGGGACTATTATACGAGTAGAATAGTAAAGTGAATTAATAAATCTTAATAAGCCTTGTGTAAAGTGATCACAAAGCCAGCCACACGATAGGTCGTAATCCCTATAAACACCCGAAAATTCCATACCTACTTTCCTATATAAATAACATAGTAACTGTAAGACATCTATAATACATCTTGTTTAATGACGATTCCTCTGGGGACAAAAAAACAGAAATTGTGTTCTTAAAAAAATTTAATGTTGCATTGAATGATAATTATTCGACTATTCTTAAGTACCTATAATTTTGAATCTGCAAAAATACTTTTTTCGTTTTACTATGATGATTTCAAAATTTAATTTTCGTTTTAAAAAAAGCAAATATTAAAGAAAAATGATTATTTTTTATACTATCCAAAAATATAGAATAAATCAAACGGTTTAAGATAATGATATAAAAAAATAAAAATCGATTTTTTGCAGATTCGAAAGTATACGTAGGGATCTTCGATTTGTCTTCAAGGATGTCACAGGAAAAAAAATTTGTATGTCAAGGATTATCTCTAATAATCTCTTATCTGGACATGTACCCAGCTTTTAAGCCATTATTTATGATACATTTAAGTCTAACATAAAATGTTGAATTGTCTGATAATGAAAAAAAATTGTATCGTATTTTTTGTACAGTATTCAGAGGTAACATTGTATCCATTTGATTACATCCGATGATTCTAAAAATAAGCTCGGCTATACTTATTCCAATCATAAAAATATTAATACCGGAAAACACGTGAGCCGCCACATCACGTGGCATGAGTGCATTTTTATATTTGGATGAGTGCATTGGCGCGAGACGCCATATTCGAATTTTTAAATTACAATGTACGAGTGTGCCGGAAGTACGAGCGTTAATAAAAATATATTGCTGCGGCGGTAGCCGTCCACCTGAGATAGGGGGGCCAAACTAAAAATATAATTACATTGTGTTGGTGGTACTGAATATAATGGTTCGCCCATATTCACAAAATTTTGATATGGAACTGCTAAACTATTAAAGCTTGTATTGTTCTAATATAAAATTAAAAGTACTTATTTTAATTAAAATATCGAAACTTGCCAACTAAATTTTAATACTGATACTAGATGCAACGCGTCAAAAATGACGTAAAATTGGTTCGCGTCTTTGCTAAGTCCTAGTATATATTTATATCATCTTTTTGGCGCTCCGCGGAGAGGCTGTCGTGACAACATGCGTCAATCGGCCAGTTTGGGTTTGGTTCAAGCTCCATCTCCGGCCGTTTAATTAGTTTTTTTAGTTGTGAATTAGAACGAAATAACGGACGTTACACGAAGTTGCGGGGACATACAGACAGATGGACAAACGGACGGACTGTTTGTTTGATTTGAATGTTTACAATATCTGTCAAAAGGTGGTCCAAAAGGCACTTCAGAATTTAAAAATTGAATTTATACCTTTTACAATTTTCTATCTTTTTCAAATTTGAAAATGCACTCACCGAGGATTACCTATTTAAAATGTACTGAATTCTAGATTTTATGTAGATTCAGTATATATAGATTTATCTCTTCCAAATTCATGTTTCCTATAAATATATGTCCTATGTTTCCTACAAAATCTCGAATTCTGTACATTATGAAATAGTAATCCTCGATGACTGCATGACATTTTTTGGACATTGCTGCTTTTGATTTTATACCTCACATATATTTCACTCCGTATGGAACCAGTCAGGGCTGGCGACAGAGTCATATTGGCCGAAAGAATACCCTATCCTCAAGAAGTCCTAAGTAAGATTGATGTAGCTGGAGATGAGATGGGTTTGACAATCAATATTGCTAAAACCAAATGGACATCTTCATCATATTCTGGTTCATCCCTGCAGTTGAATGGAATAAATATTGAAATGGTCGACTAGTTTAAATACCTCGGCAGCAATATAACACAAACACATGACCCAGATACTGAAGTAAGATACAGAATAGAGATAGCATGTGCTGCATTTGATAAAATGAGGGCTTTTCTCTGCGATGATAACCTAAACCTTAAACTTTGGCAGAGGATGATAAAATGTTACAAATGGTCAGTTCTCTAATATGGTTGAGAAACATGGTCTCTGAAAGATTTATTTATTTATTTAATATTCATGGAAGACCAACAGCACAACAAAGAAGCATAGAAAACATTGATATAATATATAGATGGTCAATTACAGGTCTCCACATTTAGAAATAGATAATGTTATGAATCGTTCGGAAGCATTCAAAATTTGAATATATCGAAGAATCCCGATGACCAATATGGTCAGCAACACGGAGGTCCTTCAAAGAGCTGGAGCCATTAGAGAGCTTGTTGGTCTGGTGGTTAGGACTGTAGCCTCGTGATCCAAAGGACGCGGGTTCGAACCTCACTCCAGACCAGTTAGTTAGTCCTCTTTTCATAGCACAATCATTTAGCTTTGCTTGAAAATAGTAAGAATATTGATGTGATACGTATTCTGTAATAATAATACTCGATGGTAAGATAAAAGGAAGAAGAGTTGGTATAAAGCAAATGTCCTGGCTGCGTAACTTCAAAAAGTGGACCAGAATGAGACTGGTTTTTTGTTTGTTATTTTTTCCACAAATTATCGCCGACATAGGGTGTCCTGATAAGGCACAGAAAGAGGATGAAATAAAGCTTATTTTCTTCTTCACAAATGTGATTTTCCGTGCTAATTATCCTTCGTTTTTAATGTGAAGCTTTTTTCATTTTATTTTTAAATTGGTGGAATGCTGCTGAAACATTTCGCGATCTCAACGATTTTTTCAGCGAAGAAACGATTAGCGAAAGCGTATGCTGAGATCGTTCGCTTCAAAGCTGGTGACACCAGCTTAGACGATAAGTCAAAAAGGGTCGATCGAAGAGGACGGAAGTTGTGCCACTAGAACACCGGATGCTGGACACTCTTCGGCCACGAAATCGACCAAATGAGAAGCAGTAATTGACATTGTTAATGTTATATAACAATACAGTTTCTAATACATCAACTTAATAAACAAGTAATTTAAAACATTTTTTCATGTTGAATATCTTCTTGCTATTTAAAATATTAAATGAAAGATAATCCAAATCCCAAATATAATAATTTCGTTGTTTGTTTGTCCACCCGTCCGTCGTAACTTCGTGTAACGTCCGTAACTCTTTTTTTCTTCTTTACAGTAATTTTTATTTATTTACATTTTTATTATTATTATTTTTGGCTTATTTAACATTTTTATATAAACAAATAAATACTTATACCTTAGGAACCGGCATATAAAAAAACGCTACTACTTAAATAATAACTAAACAAAAACGATTATAATTTTTAAAAGATTATGTTATGTAGAAAATTTATTCTTGTAAAATGTGTGTTATGTATCCGAAAAAAATTCATTTTTTCAATAACTGCATTTTTTCAATATCATTTTATTTAACTTCTACTAAAGCGAATGAATTTTCATAATTAATAAAAGTTACTGCAACGACAGTTTGTTTGTAACGTTTTGCAAAAAAAAAAGTCGGAAATATTGAAAAAAAAAACATTATTTGATATTGCATGTCTCCATAACTATTGGTATTAGGTCACGGTTGCCTGAATATATTCGACTCATGATTAAGACAGGAATACACCTGTAAAGTGAAGCCTGAAATTGGCAAAATAAATAAAATACACTGAATGATGTTGAAATGCGGTTGCGCAGACGAGTGTGTGAAAAATCAATGTACGAAAGAGTGGAGAATGTACAAATTAGAAGTAAATGTAATGCTGGCCGTAACGTAATAAATAGAATAAAGAAAGGATCGCTGAGATGGTTTAGACATGCGGAATGGATGAGCGAGAAGGTGGAGAGAGTGTTAAATATAACAGGAACAGAGGGCGTCCATGAAAGACACGATCAGAAAAAACAAATATTGGAGGATGGCCCTGTTATAAGCTTCAACAGCCGATGAGCGTGCATGAGACGATGTGAACCAGGATAGAAGAGCATGGCGTTCAATCCCCTCTGCCTACCCCTCTGGAAATTGCGTGATGGTTAATTAATTAATTAGAGTAAAATTTGACGGTAGTAAATAAAAATAAATTATAAAAAAAAACATACAATACATAGGCAAATAGGTTCGTTGTGATTTGTTTTGTTCGTATGATCAAGCAGATTATAATCTTATTTTGTAAGGTAAAAATGATGTAACGTAGACCTCCTTCCATTTAAGAAAGACGATCGAATTAGTATGTGTAAGCCGTGCGTACTACGCACATGGTTGTGTTGGTGTTTACAGGTATAATCACCAACACAACGAAACAACGTGCCTCGTACGCACGGCTTATACATATTAATTCGATTATCTTTCTTAAATGGAAAGAGGTACTATAAAATCACGCTGGTAATTGTATTCGTAAGATAGCACAATTACACAATTTAGTTGGAAATTTAAGTCACGGAAGTGGACCTTTGACCCGGAGGATGAAGTTATTAGCGATCGAGATGAATCTATTCCAAGTTCGTGATGCTCCGTGTTTATGGGTGGGACTCCTTAATGGCGGGCGTGAGTCGTTAGCCGTTCATCTGGGCTATTTTTGCATTTAGCCGAGACACTAAGTAATGTTCCGGATATATTTATTAGCTGCAACTTGCGTCAGATTGTGGCTAGATAGGTTTACATTGTTTTTATTCATCTGACACCTAATGTCAAAGGTCGATTTTGAAATTTCACGACTTATTTTGAAGAAGCTATTTCTCCAATTACTTTGAGTCTGCCTACACGGATGAAACTTGGCCCTCACGTCTCAGAGATTGAATGCAAACATCTTAAGCATAGACAATTTAAAAAAATGGATACTATGTCCACTGTAACTGTAAAGGTAACTGTCCACTCACTACTCCAATATAGAATAATAGGGTGGGGCGGAACTTATAATAATATAGTAAATCGAATTAAAGTAATTCAGAGAGCAATTATTATAGTCAACTTAAAAAAATCAATATTCTCTACACAAACACTGTTCAAAATATTTCCAGTCCCAAAGGTAGATAATATATAGAAAAAAATATCGATTATGTAACTCATCAAAGAAAACGAACATAAAAAATTCGAAAAAACGCATCACCAAGATTGCAATCCAACTTAAAAATCCCAAAATGCAATACAAAAAATATCAACAAAATTTCATATCTTTGCTCTTTCACAAATGGATTTGCCTCACATACGTCTAAGGGATCTCGTCTCCACTGCATTCAGTCTACTTTTTTTCTCTTCTGTCAGCTCCAGGCTTCACATCCGTACATCAGTGTTGGTACCAGAATTTCATTATGTACCGCTAGACATATTTCTTGCTTGCCTCGGTAGACATATTTCTATTAGAATTTATTGCATTCAATGCACCGTTTACCCTATTCCCCGAAGTAACTCTCCTCTCGATATCTTTCTCAACTTTACCTCTTCTGATCGAACATTCTTCCCAAGTACATAAACTCATCTACTTGTTCCAAACATTCATTGCGTATTAGAATTTTACACGTTGTCCTACTTTTCTCCCTCTCGAAAACACTCACTTTTGACTTGTTTACATTCACAATGTCACTTTCCTTGCATACATCATAAATCCCGTTTACTAGATTCTGTAAGTCTTGTTTGCTGTTTGCCATTAATACTGCATCATCCGCGTACAGTAAAGATTATACAATCAAATTACATTTTCGCGTCTACATACATAGAATACAGTTCTTTCACACAATTATTCATATACATGTTGAACGGCCATGGAGACATTACGCAACCCTGTTTGACACCTTTATTATCTAATAATAAAACCATAATATCAAACCATTATGTGAATAATCCATTGATTCTTACGCAAGCAGTACATCCCTCGTAAAGGGATGCAATTGTATGTGTAAGTTTACTGTTCACCATATAACCAGTGAGAACCTTCCATAACCTTCCTGTTATAACTCTATCATAAGCCTTTTGCAGATTTACATATGCACGGAAAAGTTTTTGGTTTTATATTTTTTATTTGATCTATCAAGCAAATGCGTAGTATTTGTAACTGCCCTTGGAAATATATAAAATATGTGCTTTCATATAAATAAAACATAAAATTTTGTTCGTTGTCGTTATGTCGTTGGATCTTATGTCACGTGGGCTTTTTCGCGGACCTTCTGTCGTTGGACCAAATATCCTTTGAAGTTTTGTCGTGTCAAGCAGTTTTTTGTGTGAAACGCCCTTGAGGTGAAATTTTTACGAAAATGGCTCTTTATAAATTATCCACTATTATTATTATTATTGTTACTATTATTATTAATATTATTATTATTAATGTTAAACATGACTGTTATACAATAATTTAATAGAAGTTAGATTGACTTGTTCTATTTTAGATGTTCTGCATGTCATACTGAAGAATACGTTTCAGAGCTTAGGGGTATAAAAGCAATGGCAGCAATATCCAAAAATAAAAATTAATGCAGTCATCGAAGATTACTAATTTAGATGTACTGAATTGGAGGTTTTATAGGAAACATAGCCTATAAATTTATAGGTAGGTGCCTACATACAATTTTGAATTTAGTACATTTTAAAGTAGTAATCCTCGGTGACTGCATTCAAAATATTTAGATATATTTTTTGTTATTGTTATTTATTTGTACGTAAATGAATACAAAAGGGCGAACCAAAGCTTCTGTGTGGATTGTGGATGTAGAAATTTGTAAAAATTGATTATGCAAAGTAGGCGAATAACCATAACTCTTTTCATTAGCGGCTCTTGACATCACAATTACCGCACCGAATTAATAGCGTCACCCGTAAGAGGGCGTTTACTCGGCTTCAGTAATTCTTCAAAGCGGCCAAAATGAGGCTAATGTTCTCGCCCAGCCGACTCCGTAATGTGGACAACAGTCACACACTTATTAAATGATCCAACAATGGAAAAGGATCATTTATCATTATCATACATTTTAATTAGACTAATTCAGCATGTTTCCTGGACAGTACTGGCAGATGAATTTGTGTAGCCGCCCGGGACGCCTCAACAAAGGAGTGCAAAAGATGATATAGAAGATGTTCGGTTTTTAGTTAATCTATATACGAGTAATTTTTCATGAGTTTCACCGCAGACGCATTTCAAGAATATACAATTTAAATTTTTTATTAATCTTAAAAAAAATGCATACGTAAATACATATTATCACGGCATCTAGGCTGTGAGAGGCAAATGAAACATTTAAAAGCAGTTTACGTTTTGTTTATTCACTAAAGTCACTGAATACGAACTTAATCGGAGCACCGATCTCTAATTCACACCAATTTCGTGATACACACTAATTGTCATTCCAGAATATTTCACAAATGCGTAGGTAAGTACTTTTCAATTACATTTTACTCTTGTTTATCGCTTGTTTATGGTTCCTAATTCGCTAATTTCTATAATTCGCATTTTGTCACAACAACGCATAAACTGTCACGCAGCGTACCTGACACTTATATAGTCAATGTCGTTTCTAGATGTTTCCAGAATCTATCTATATTCATACTATCCCAGATCTTTGTAGTAATTTCCTATTCACTGTAAAAGGTGTAGAGTTTTGTAAAATCCTCGATTGCCTGAAAATCTTTCTGCTTCTAACAACTCGTGACAATTTAATTGAATGTAAACTCAATGTCATAAATTTATAATATATCTAAAAATAACACAATTTGGATATGTTTTGTTCCTTTGTCGTTCTGTCTGATATTTCATTGAAGATCTTCATTGCACTGTACTATATATCATACCTTTATGAGATGTCGATTTCTTTCTGAATAGCAGTCTCATTGTATTTTTGGCCCATCAATATTACAACGATTCTCAAAACAAAGCCAATTGCTTGGCGTTTAAAAAATAGAGCAAACTAAGCGGACTCTCAATGATTTAGGATTCTTAACCTTCTAGCGTCTTACTGCTAAAATATTGAAATAACATATTACAAATTCCCGCCTGAAATTGTAATATTACCATTACTGATTAATGAAAATATCCTAAACACTATTAAATAACGGTAAATTGTATAGCCAATTAATTGTACATTTTTGTTATTCATGATTCAAACATGTCCTTACCAAATTTTCTCTTTCATTTTGGACCAAATATATCAGATTTTTTCAGAATATTTTGAAGAGAAACATGAAATAATTTTACAATAAAATGTTTCTCTCAATAATGTAGTTAAGCTAGTTATGTTACCCGAAGTTAATTAATTTATCCTTAGTAAGTCTAAAAAATATAATATTTATGGTGATATATTGTCATTTAGCTGTACCTAGTTAAGATTGTATCCAAAAAACAGACAAAAACTATTAAAATGTAAGTATTATTTCACCTAGTTCCTTAAAATGTCTTTAAAAAAATGAAGAATAGAAATGAACTATACGCTCTTCACGATTATCGAATATAAACTAACGCAAAACAAATTGTGGACCATAAAAAATAATTCTGCAAGAAGTAGATGTCGGTTAAGAGGTAAAAAATAAATTTTGATTTGAAAAATTGAATATGAAAACGCCTGTTAAAAATCAACAACATCGAAAGAATTGAAATTGTTTGGGGATGGCCAATACAAATTGTCATGTATTTTTTTTCTTCTCATTTTTAATTTCGCCCAAGGCGTTCCAAGCTCTCGAACCGACCCTGAGCTCTGGGTCTGGCCGACAGTTGTAATTATTTAGCTGATAGACAAATGAATATGCAGACTGACCATTAAATATGCCGTGGTATTTGTCCCAAGGACTGCATACGGGTTACATTACAATTATACTTTTAGTTTTTAAATTGAAACAGTGGCGGTTTGGAAACATAATGACTGCACGCTCCCGGTGGCCGGGTGGGGTAAAACTCATCATCTCGATCCAGGGATGGCCGTTTCGATTCCTGGAATTATGTCTGAGTAATGATCGAATGATATATAATTTTGGGAGGAATACAAGAAACAATTCATGCTGTATGACTATGTTAAATTTATACATTTGTAATAACGTTCATATTCAAGGATTGCAACAAAATTCTGAAACAAATACAGCAATAAAGCAATGTAAAACTGCAATGCAATGTAGAACAGCTGGTTATAAATAAAAATTTAAAGAATAATTTGATTAACGAACAGCTTAATATTTGTTTTTCTCCCCTTCTAAATATATTTAATACTACATAAAAAATTGTTTTTGAGGTATCTACGTTTTTTAAAAAATATAGCCTTCAATAATCACTTATATTTTATAATTTATTTGTTGCTTTCACTGATATAAATTATAATGAAAATGTCACCTGAACTTGTTGTATTGACCTGGTATTCCCGTAATCAGCAATTTTGAGAATACCTTTACTACCTGAAATCCATCATTATAATGTTTAATTGCCCATATCTTAATAATTTAAAAAGGTAAACACCCAACTATTGTATGTATTTGTAAAGCTATTAACTGTATCCTCTGTATTATTATTAAGGTTTTTCCAAAAATATTTGTATATAAACTCAAGAATAATAGCTATGTTTATCAGTTGATAATGGCCTAAACAGCCGAAACGATCGTCCTGTAAGAGACTAATAAAATATTGAACTCTTATAAAAAACATTGTGTTTTTTTGAATTTTTATATTTAAAATAATGGAGTTCTTTGCAATAAATAACGTCAGTGTTCAAAAAAAAAAAAATTAAATGTAAAACTTGTTTGTTAAAACCAAATTAATTAATCAATTAGAAAGACATACAGAAAAATCAAATCCAAGAAAAAATATTTTATCCCGGTAGCGGCCAAATACTTTTTCGTGGATTTGATTTTTCTGTATGTCTTTTTCACAGAACTTTGTCCTGAAACATTGCAACTTTACAATAAGAATGTGTTCTTAAATATAATACTTGTTTGTTAATTTTATATAATTTATTATCTTTTTTTTTCATCATAATTTTTAAATGTTTTTGATGAGATTTCATGTCAATCTTTTTATCATTTTACATTAATATTTTACTTTGGTATTCCAAAAAAATAGTCAAAAAAATTTTTTGTTCATTTACGACATTTTGTGTCAAAAATGGTTTAAGCTTTGTCAGTTTTTGCTAAGTTAAGAAGAACACAGGTGATGGATAAAGGTATAAAACACAAGATCTGTTTGATTATTTTTTTTTCTTCTCCTTGATCATTTTTTTTTTTTTTTTAAGTTTTTTAAGTGAGATATTGAGAGATTAAGAAATAGTGCTCTATTTCATAAACGCGTGCATAATAACATATACGGAAGAAAAAGAAGAAGAAGAAAAACCGAAAGAAAGAGGAATAAAATTCATAATTTCATCCATCAAAATTATTCTTCAAGAAAATGAAAGTTTGCTCAATTATTTTTTTTTTAATATGAAGTTTTTAAAGGTGATTTAGTGTAATTATTTTTTAAAAGTTATTAGGACGTAATTTAAAAAAAATAATTATTTACGAGTGTTTTTAATCATATTTTATTTATAACATTTCTTTGTTATTGACTATCAATGCTACATTAGGAATTTGCATACAGTATCATTATAGTACCTACCGGACGTGGTCTGTACTGAACAATGGCAGGTACTTTCAAATCATTATAATAAATATTTTTTGGTGAAATAATAAAAAAATGAAAAAAATTTAATTTTAAATAAACGTAGTTCATAATTTCAAATATAATTGAATTCCTTGAAATTACACAGCAAGACAGAAAATTTGAAATGGTCATTAATAATGCATCAATTTATAATAGTTAACTGAAATCTAGACTCTAAATAATTAAGAATATAATATGTTGCTCCCATTGATTAAAATATTACAGAGTTAATTATGAAAAGCATATCAAAGTGGTGTAATCCTTTATATATATAAAAAAGGGTCAGAATATTATAAATGCTTCCTAGAGCGTTCGTCATTATTCTTTTAGCGAATACTAGTTTTGTGGATAAAACGACAGTTATCAATAATTGAATCGCCAAAATAATGAAAATACACGAACAATGTAATAGTTAATTGAAATTAGTTACAAAAAAAAGTGTACAAAAATAAAGCTGGCTATGGAAATTCATAAAAACTTTAAAAATTGAAAAAACTTGAATAATCTGTAAAGTTAGTATATTTACAATTTTGTCACTTTCTATCAACTTCTTCTATCGAGAACAATTCTATCAAGGAGTGATTTTTTTTATGTTTCATTCCGTTCATGTTAATTAAGAATAATATACGGCTGATTCTTATAAGCACAAAAAATATCTTCCCCAATTCTGTTTGCTACTACTAACCCCGGTCTCCCCAATAAACTTCATATATGTACTACCAGAAACCATATGGTACGTTAGTCTGTAAATCTAGAATATTGATAAAGATGCCAACACAACGGAATTTTAAATACTCATTGAAAAGGAAGAATTTGTAAATCAAATATGTTTGTGTTTGAACAGCTTGAAGAGTTATCTTCGGGCGGATAATATAATTATTGAAAGAAGCACTTTCAAGGACAAAGATTCCGTAAATTAAATGTAAACTGTTTTTACGATATGAAGTGAATAAAGAGCATGTAATAAAATACGAAACAACAAAAATTTCCTAGAAACGAGATAAAAATGGCGCCAGATATAGTTAAAAAGCAAACTTATTTGTTTACAAGAATAAGCGAGAAGTATTAACAGAGATACACGTATGAATGAAATATTAGTACGAATAAATTTTACAAATAAAAACCATAAAATTTACAAAAAAAAATACGGTAGGAAAGTAGTTTTTCGACGGTAATGAGGCAAACGAATCTACAAATAAAAACTTTTATATTGCCTTTCCATTGATACTATTTATTACATTCTGTTTTTAACTGAAGAAAATCCATAATTATATTAGTTTACAGCCTAAATTATCTAAATATAACAATTTCGTTGTCTGTCCGTAAGTTGCTGGAATGAAGCTGGAATTACAACTTTACATAATTAGAGTGTACGACACGCAATCAGCGCACAACACGCAATGGTCGCCCACAAAAAAAAAACGGGGCGTACGGCTAGTGTAGATAAATAATTTTATAATATAGTTTTTTAAAATACAGATTTTAATTTTGTTTTTTAGTGTCAGATTTTGCTACTCATTTTTTTTAACTATTTGCAAAACTGCATATGCAGTTTGTGTGTAACATTAGGTACTAATATTATATTTTTTACATATTTACAACAGAGTTATCACAATTCGTTTTCATATTGCCTTAATATTCTTTCTATTTTGTTTTGTCGGGTTTTATTTTTTAATCTGTTTGGTAGTTTGTCAAATAATTTAGGAATTATGTACTGTTTGTTTTGGTCACCGTAATTTGTTTAAAACTATCATTCGCGTATTCTTCCAGGATCTGTTTGTTATACAGTTGTTGTTATACTGATAGGATTTAACACATTTTAAATAGGATGTTAGGTTTGTTATAGTATGCGTCTTTTTTTTTTATTTGCAATAGTTTTACTTATCCTTAATTGTTATTTTATTTTGTTTAAATATGTTTGAAACGTTAATCGGTAACTGTTTAAGTTGTAGTTTTTAATTGAGTCTTCCACATTATAAACAATGTCTTGGAACACAATTCTTTAATTGAATAAAGTTACCTTATTGTGTTCTTAGCATCAGGATATGTTTTTAAGTGTTGGGTTTATTACATTATTAAAAAAATGATTTGCTGTATAGGTAACATTATTCAATTAAAGAATTGTGTTCCAAGACATTGTTTAAAATGTATAGGTGTTATTTTGCTATTTTGTGAATTGATATTAAATACGATTTGAACTATAAAAAAATATTTTGCCGTGCAACCATTGATTTATTTATTGATATCCCACAAGTGCCATCTATATTTTAAATGACATAATTAATATTGCAGACCTTTTTGATGGGAAGCATTATTATGATAAAACATTTGAACAATAAGTCGATCGCGGACGGCGTAAAAAATTGAATATTTAATAATTATAGAAAAGAAAATACATGAAAAGCAACTTAAGGACTCAACGAACGTGTGTTAAGCAGGTTCATAAATATGATACATATACGTGAGCATGACCACAGAGCGTAGTCTGTGAAATTTATGGTAAATTAAAACGTTCTTCCAGCTCCCCTTAATGTAATGGAAACGCTGGTCACATTATAATGCAATTTTTTCGTAGCTGATATTCATAACTGATGGCTGTTGTTCATCACTGAATTGTGAAAAAATCGGAGACACGGCAGAATAACTTGCTATTATAAATACAGCAATTTTTTAACGTTAAAATGTTTGATACCATATAGTAGCTTGATATCTATAACCTATAGAATCTGACCACAACAACGCTAGCTAATGTTTTCCACTCCTATTGTGCACTCCGCGAAAACACCTAATTCTTTCAGGCACTCCCAACTATTATAGTACTCAATTTTAATTCCATTTCTTGCATGCCACCTAGTGAATAAGTAATAGTAAATAAGTTTTTTCTTTTCTAGCAGTAATTTTTTTTGTAAGATAATAATTTTTCTGTGTAAAGCGCCCTTGAGGTGAGTATTCGCGAAAACGGCGCTATATAAGTTATCCAAATATTATTATTATTATTAACGCATTCATCTAACTGTGTTCACTACCTCGATAGGTCCTTGGATAATTGTATATATAATTACTTTTTTATTCTCATTGCTTGGACTAGGTTCTTCTATTACTATGGATTCTGGCTAAACGGTTCCTCAATATAACATTCAGGCGGTGAGTTTTTATTAATATTTTCTGTTTTCTTTCTTTGCTTCTTTTTTTGAGGTAGAAACTTTCCGTTCGTGGTGTTATCTTCATCTCCGATGTTAAAAATCTTATTTTTCATTTAATATATTTTTCTTTCTTTTCTTGTTGTGATGCATACAGTTCCGGGTGATTTTGAATGTATTTATAATTTTCGCGCTTTCGGATTCTCTCATAAGCCAGCACTTCTTTGGTCGGGTTAGTGAATTATATTGGCATTTATTTATGTCTCCTAGCTTAGAAATAATTCATTGACGAATTCATAATCAATTCTAGAATGTGGAAGGTAATGAAAATATTGGATATTTTTTGGGATGGGTGGATGTCTTTTAAATTGCTTTTAAACATGAAGAAATATTTCGTTTCCTAAGATTCCTAAGACTACTACAACTACTTTAAGTCATAGTTTATCAATTTATGTATTAATCTTAACATATAGATATATATCGTCGCCTACCTTTTATATAACTTTTTGAGTTCTACAACTTCTCTATAGAAAGTATTTAAATATCTCTTACCGTTAAGGTAGCGTTTGTAAAAACACATCGCTCGACCATTTTTTCGTTGATTTTAGTTGTAAAACAGGTCACCACGAAAATAATTTTTGTTTAAACGGGATAATATATAGCCTTTGTTTACTCCGAAATTTCATTCTAAATATTGGTGAAAGAATTTTTGAAATCGGATGAGTAATTTCAGAGATTACCTCCTACATCCAAACTTACAAACTTTACTTCTTTATTACATATTAGTACAGATTAAATGACATCCACTGTACATTGTGCATAATATGCATTGCATTATAAGTACATACAAATTACCCTCTTCACTTTAATGTTCAACGGATATCCTAGAATAGTAATTTAACTACACACAACATTAAGAATTCTTTAAAGGTTTCTGTAAAATTTATGGAGTAGATAAATGAGATTTAATTAATCTTACCTGTCGGACTGGAAATCAAGCTTTGAACTGGCTCTCTGAACGGTGAACTTTTGATGTGTACAAATAGCTTGTAAAATCCGAAACTTAGGTAAAATGTGGAAATAATGACGCTGAAAAAAGTTTAATGGCATTTTTAAGACAAAGAAAGAGACCACTTTTGAACGGAGAATGTTATTTATTAGATTACTATTTTAACTCTGGAACTGCATCGAAAGATGATGACCCTGATGATGGATCCTGCAATGTGATCACAAATGTCGGCCAGAGAAGTCACATATACACGGCAGAATATCCCCGAAAATTTTAATTTTTAATTTTAAACGGCCGTGAAAACCTGAGAACATGTTTGATACTTCAACGCTTGATACTTGATACAAAGAATTTGGTACTTCAACGTTTAATTTTTTAAACTCCTTAATTATAATATCAACATTTCTGCAAATTTTACGTCTGTAAAAATGATTGAAATGAGATATTATAAATAACAAATCCTTGATGCAAATAGTTGTCTTTTAAATTGGTTTACACATTTGTGCCAAGAGTTATTCAACGTTTAAGAAATTTAATTTTTAGTGTACGTTATATCCTGATGAAGGGGATATTGGCCCCAAAATAGGCTGATTTATCAATGAATAGTGATTTTGCACAAAGTGTTTTGGTTTTATTAATATAATCTTTTTATTAATATTACATTATACATCAAATATTGAAAGGTCGTTAAAATGGAGCAACATTATTTTTTTAATGAATACTCAAAGAAAGAATATCAAAATATTTATAATAAATACTGTAAAACGACACATTTTATACACATGTATATAAATTGATATATTTGTTATAAAGACTAGTAAGTTGGAAGACTAAGTTGAGAAACTTCTCCAGTGTAAGAAATGGCACAACAAAATGAAATATTTATGGATAATTTTAGAAAGGCATAGAGTAGATCGATAATATTTAAATGTGGTAGATGATAATAGCCGCCAATGCCGTTTAAACCATATCTAGGGCATGTCTAAGGCCCGGTTGTACCAAGTTGGATTGAAGTAAAAGTTTGTTTAAAGCATAGATTTTTAAAGCATAAAGCGTTTCCGTAAAAATGGATGCTTTTAACCAACTTTTACTTTAATCCAATTTGATACAACCGGGCCAAAGAAACATTTCTGAATAGTTTATTAGTTTATTTAGATTGCCAAAATAATTATTTAACACTATATAATCAAACACGCTTCGCTTGAGAGCTTTCAAAATTTTTAAATTTTTGCTCGCAACATAAATACTTGTAACTATATTAAGGCAGAATCGCACCCGCTTGAAAGTTGAACTAGGTTAGTTGACTAAGTGGTAAGGATAGGGATTTGTTTTTTTAACTACCCACTGCCCATAAGTAACATGCAATATATGGCGTATCGTAGGAATGTCGGAGCATACTTTTTTTACAAATCTTTTAATGAAAAGTACTCCGAAGAACTCTACAGAGATACCAACACTTTATATTCGTCGAATGATTATTATATTTTACATGCATTCCTAATAAGGTAAGGAATATTTGATTTGTTTGATGAATGCAGGTGTTGATTTTCCTTTTAAGGAGAAGGATCTTATATTTGTAAGATTGTGTCCACTTCTTGGTCCTTGGGGATTGTGAGAAAATATTTTCAGTTATTAAGAACATAAAAGAATATTAAGGACAAATTAAAAAAACCATTCCAATGGAATTGGTGGACGTTGCGTTGTGTAGAGTGATCACTTAAGCCAGCTCATACAGGTTGTAAGCCCTGAACCATCGTATAAGAGACTTCCATCCACTTTTCTCATATATATATTAGATTCGTTTCAATGAGACTTCTATAATTTATCCTTAATTAATCAATCATCTCTCTGGGGACGAAATCCAGTAATTGTGTTCTTAGAACATACTTTCATATAAAAAATATTGTATAAAAAAATATATTTATCCCAAATAACTTGTGATTATTTATTTATTTATGATTATTTGTTTATGTAAACACTGGAGTTTTAATATATATTCAATTGATAATTTTCCATTAAACGATTCGTAAAATCATTATTTTTCAAATATATTTTTTTATGAACATTACAGAGAACAGAATTACAGAGACTTTTTTTTATGAATATTACATACATATATGTTTATAATTACGTATAACAGCTTCTTTTACTTTGAACTTGTTCGAGGTCAATGGAATTTTTCTATCTTGCAGCATATCGAAGAATTCTTTATTTAGTTTATTAAATATTCGTGGCACAACAGTCTCTTTTTCCTTCGTCATGCTCGCTGTTTGTGTCACACATCTCAAAGCTCAAGCTTTACTCTGATAACAAATTTTCGACCGATTTTCAAAATATTAAAAGCAGTACAATCCTTACCTTAGGTTTACAAATACAAGAATTGCTAAATTTACATTTTTTTCTTTTTAATTTGTGAGAAGTTTTCCTTATTAATTATGCAAAACGCAGGACTACATATTTTGTGGTAGGATTTTCGATATTTGATTTGAAAAATTATTTATAAATAAAATTCTAGGCAAATAACCAAAATTACTTTGCTTTTTCTGTGGGCTGCATAATAATTGTTTATTATGTTTTACAGACATTCTGGTTAATTTAAGTAACGGAGAATTTTGGTAAATTTTGTACTTAAAGCTAAATATATCCATATAATTATTATTTACAAATATGGTTGATGTTCTTCTCATTTTATGAGTAGTGTTGTATTATTTGTTCATTGACGCATTAGTGATAAGGTTTTATTAATTTAATTAGTAATTATAATAAGCACTATTATAGTATATTTGTATAGAGTAAAGAATGAAGATGTTATAGGAAAGAATAAAAAACTGATCTTAGCATAGTTGATAGAATGAAAAGAGGGTCGTTCAGATGGTTTGGGCATGTTGAGCGAATAAATGAAGCAATAATGGTATGAAAAATATATGACGCAAGTGTTGACGGCATCAGAAAGAGAGGGCGACCATGGAAGACATGGCTTAGCCAGATACTGGAAGATGGTCAGACACAGAATTTTAAAGCATTCATAGTTAAAACCTTTAAATGTAAATGTATTACCAAAACACGAGTTACCCGTTTACATGTGATTTCTGTCACAGTGTAACGAGGGCATACCCACCGCTTACCATGTTTTATAAACAAAAGCTTCTATATCGGTCCTGCTCATTCACCGCATGGTTGGCATTTTTTTAATGCTTAAAGCAACTGTGCAACCCGTTGTAAAAAACAAACGGGCTAAACGACTGCCTTCCACTTGTCCGCACTGTCCCGGCGGTTTGCTTTTTATTAAAAACGCATATTTTTACAAAGGCCACAGTGTAGCAAAGGTTAAAATTCACACAGAAAATCGACTGATAAATCTTTTCTTTCTGAATCCTAAATAAGTCGTCGTGTGAGGCCGCTGGGGATGCTTCGTGTTTTAATCCTCGTTCGGGATAAAAAATAGCCCCATTCATCAGGGAGAGTTCAAAGGACCTATTTAACATAATGTTTATTCGGGTGAGATAGCTTTACGCGGACAGGAAGAGTCTCTTGCCGTCTCGCCCGGCATCGTTGGAAGCTTTGGTAGTTTTAATTCAAAGGAGAAAAAAAGTCGTGTCATTTAGTGAAACGACGAGATATGCTTTAGATAAGTGTGTGTTTTTTATGCGTTTTTTTGATAACCACACTCAAATCCGCCCCGCAGTAGGGTGAGGTCTAGCGGAGCAGGTATTGTGTGGTAGGACGGGAAGGGGATGGATAATTTCCTTATGAGAATCTGAAAACTTTCATGGTAATAAAGGATTAAGAGTAATGAAAGTAAGTAATAGTGAATAAATAAAGGACGATTGTTTATTATTGAAATTTTCAATCAAGCTGGAAGTTCTACTTTACATACTATAAATATAGAGGGTTATTTGTAAAACATTAATAACCTCGCAGGAATATATTCAAGATGATAAAATGTTCAAGCTATTATGACCTAATATCAATAGTTAAGGAGATATGCGACATCAAAGTTTGCATTTTTTTTTCAATATTTCTGACTTTTTTTTTGTAAAATGTTGGACTATCATTACAGTAACTCATATTGATTACGAAAAATTCATTCTTTTTAATACAAGTTAAATAAAATGATAAAAACCCTAAAAAAATTGGAAAACATTCCAATTGGAATTCGAAGGTTTTTATTTTACAAATAACCCTGTATACTTAGAATTTTAAAATATGCATATTTACCCTATTGTCATAAATTAGATTATGATTCTCTGTACGTTTATGCAATTTTTATAAAACATTTATTGATTAAAATTTATACACTTTTCTATTTTTTCCATTTTTAACTTTTAACATATACCTACCTATATTCGTACACGATTATTTAGAAAACATTAATAACGGCGAGGTTATTAATGTTTTCCAAATAACCCTGTATATAACAAAATTATACAATATTTCTTCAGACCAAAAAACTATAAATAAAAATCGGTAGTAAACTAATAAAAGAGGTTTAATGACAGAAAAATTTACTTACCCTTAACATGTTAAACATACAAAGTCTAGAACATGATGTGACTAATTTAAATGAATTTTTTTCCATTGTATAGCAAAAAAAAAAAAAGATTTCAGCACCATTCGCCATTAGATTCCCACATCGAAATATCAATATGAGAATCTTATGGTGAATGTGACGACGTGAGTGACGAAACGTGTTGCGCAAATTTTAAGCTGGTGATCGAAATAATACACGAATTACTTTCATGGTTCTATAATTTTGTAAAAATGTATACAAAAACATATAACCTAGAGCTATAAGTAAAAGCTGAATACAAGTAGATTATCCACATCCAGGAAAAGCAGGGCATTCTAGTGATGCAATAAAAATATTTATGAATAAATTACTTAACTGTGACAAACCATAAAAAAATAATATATGTGGCCTCAAATTATTTCTATAGTAGGTACGCATATTTATGTATATATTTTTAAATAAATTTGAGTATCAAAAAAATTGAATAAATTTTCTTTAAATTATGTCCGATACTGTGAATTACTTACCTCAAATTATAATCAAATTACAAATGATTGCTTCAAGGTCTGACAACCACGAACTAGTACACAAAGTTTGTGGTTTGTCTTTGAATTAACAAACACAAGATAATCAAATTGTGCAGTTCATAAAGCAAGTCAACAAGTCGACAGTCAAACAAATATCACATTAAGATTGAACAAAAAATATCACAACGGTACTCCGCATGGAAGACGCGTGTACCGAGTATATATTTTTATTTTTTATTTTTTATTTATTTATCTTCATCTTGTTACAAGACACAGGAGATGGAGCCGCTCATCTCACTAGGAAGAACCTGTGCCGAGATGAGTAGCTGAACAATAAAGTGAGAACAAAAAATAATAAAGATATACAACAAAATACTATACAACTATAAGATTAATTAATTAATTAATTGAGTATATAAATATAAAATGTGGATAATAAGAACAGTATATATTGTATAATACAAAAGCAATAAAGAAAGTAAAGTAAAGTAATATATAAAAAATCATATGCATGGATAGTAACAAAATATATATATAATAGCACAGTTAAAAAGTACATTTAGGTATGTACCTATATAAGAAAATTAAATGAATGTTTGTGTATATTAAATAGTAATAAGAAATGAAGTTTAATGAGCAATAAATTATGACCTGTTTTCGGCAATTGGTATTTATGCAAATGCAGGTGACAATAATGTCTTCTCCAATAGTGTTGTGTAAAAAGTTAAGAGTAGGGTTGAGGCGTGATTTTTACGCAGACCTATATTTTGGAAAAAAATATGGAAATAACACATGCATCTGACAGAATGATATGATACTGTCACGGGACGTGGCTGCGGGAGGCAAATGAGACACTTGAAATTAATTAAACTTTTTATTGATTTCACAAAAAGTCACTGGACACGAACATAACTAGAGCACAGTTCTTAAATTCACAGTTATTTTTTTTTGAATAATTCACACACTAATTATCAAATTTCGTAATTCCTTCTAGAATCTTCGCTGCACTTTTATCACTTCTGAAAAACATGTCTCTCATATACTTAAATCGCTCAGCTCTGTACTAGAAAACTTTTCGCTTGTCGGTAGGTACTCGCGTCTAGTATCAGTCACCAGAGATTGCGTGAGATTGCAATAATAAGTAATAACTTCTAATTCTACCATCTCCAATATATAATATTTGAGATAGGAATATTACGCGATAAATCTTTCAATTGAAGTTTTTCAATAAATGTACTTACGTAAATGTCATGCTTCAATGTTTATAAATAGTTATGGAGATATGCGACATCAAAGTTTGTATTTTTTTTCAATATTTCTGACTTATTTTTTGAAAAACGTTGGACTGTCATTACAATAAGTTATATCGGATATGAAAAATTCATTCCCTTTAATATAAATCAAATAAAATAATAAAAACCTATCCAAATTGCAAACATTCCAATTGGAATTTCTGCCGAGTTTTTATCATTTTATTTAACTTGTATTGAAACGAATGAATTTTTCGTAATGGATATAAGTTACTTTAATGATAGTTCAATGGTTTGTAAAAAATAAGTCAGAAATATTGAAAAAAAATACAAACTTTGATATTGTACAACTCCATAACTATTGATATTATTATCAACATTTTCGACTCATAATCAAAGCAGGAATATCATCCTGCGAGGCTATTAATATTTTCCAAATAACCCTGTATAGAGTTATAAATTTGATATTATCTGTACTATAACAGAAAATAACTAACAAATAAAACCTAGCTCTTACTGCATGCATATGTCCTACGTACGGTGCGAACAAATTTCAACAATACCAAAGTTAGACACGGCAGAGAGAGTCGTTTTTGAAGCGAAAATCCTTACACAGTCAATCGGAAACTCCATTGTGGCCAATAGCGGATGTCGGGAGAGATAATAGAGGAGATATCGGGCGGCCGATCCTTCAGAACTATCCATTATTTATGCATAGATGGAAGGAAAGGTGACACACGTGGTCATTCGTAGATATTATGTTAACTCCTTTTCAAATATTATAGCGTCACATGATTGAGAATTCGTATTTATTATAATTAATAAAAATGTTACCAGAATATTTCGAGAAGGTATGTCAAAAATTTTTAAGAATACTTATTGGATTTTATCCCCAGGGGGATATCATAAGTCAAGATATATTATAGATGTCTCATAGAAACGAAGCTATATTTTTATATGGGAAAGTAGGTAGGGAAGTCTTTTTTGGGTGTCAATAGGGCTTACGACCTACCGTACGGCTGGCTTAAGTGATTACTTAACATAATGATTCCACCCATGATAGACTACCACATCCATCAATAATGACATCTGTATTTGATTTTGGAAATGGCAAAGCTTTCGACTGTAAGTGGCGGTAGTAAAAATACAACTCACATACGAAATAAGGTGTGCAAGTTAAACACATATACAACATCCATAAATTGATAGATGTAGCAGTCTATCGTGGGTGTAATTGGTGAACGTTACATTGTGTAAAGCGATCACTTAAGCCAACCGTACGATAGATTGTTAGCCCTGTGAATACCCAAAAAGACTTCCATAGCTACTTTCCCATATAAAAATACAGCTTTGTCACTATGAAACATCTTGATTAATAAAAATGTACATTTATTTATTTATTTTATTTCTTTATCACATATAGTTTATAATTTGGGCTATACCATGACTGTCTCACTAGAAGAATCTGGGTTTGAGGTAGGCATAGTTTACAAAATAGTTATACAATTAGATATTAATTAATAGGTATCTAGTTACAAGTTAATTAGTTGTATATGCAAAATTAAAATATAAAAGAGAAAAAATTCAGTAATTAAATTAGTAAATTAAAATCATTTATATGTTTTGACAAAAAAGTGAGAAAAAAGACAGAAAAGAAGAGGTAGATAAATCAGTATAATTATTAGTCATTAATTTGCTGAGTGGGAGCACCAATTTTATGTCTTCCCATATTACTTTGTTTTCACCACTTATATATTGAAAACAGCAAATTATCAACGAAATTATCATATTTAATTGATAATTTCGTTTATTTATTGCTTAATATTATATTGCTCGTTGTAATTTCGTATTTATTTGGAGACCACCTGCAAAAATGCTATTATAATTCTTTTAAAATTTTTGTCCACCTTATTTAAGAGACCTTCACCTATCTCTCGCTGTCAACCTTTTGCCATTAGCATAATTAATTACAAATGTGCGACAGAGATTAATTACCTTTCGCATGTTTTTAAGGTAATCTACGTACCCGGAGGTCATGTCTCTGTAATATTTCTCTGCAAATAATAAAAATTGAATTTTATAATTAAAATGATTTTCCACTCAATAAAAAACATGCTCGATTAAATATATATTTTTTTAAATTGACGATATTAATTGTTTCTTATTTCAATATTGAAAATTCTTTAAAATGCATACATTAAATATATCTTATAGTTAAAATACAATCTTATAGGCAAAATAAAAATACTGGATACGTAAGTTAGTTGCATCAATATTTTATACTGATTTGACTGTATATCAAATAATAAGTGAAATGATAATAAATATTAAAAAATTCGGTAAAAAATCTTCGAAAAACATTTTTTTTGATGTTTGACTGCTGAAATATTCATCAAAAATGTCAACGAAGCGATTAGAATATCTGTTCAGAGAAAAGTAAACCGTAAATCATTAATCTTCTGGCATGTAATATGGTATTTCAATGCTTTTATCAGTTTTTTTTATTTAGCGGATTTTATAAATTTGTAAATAGTTATTTTAACAAATATTTCAAATTCAAATGAGTTTTTAGATACAACACGTAAAAGTCTCAGAAATTGTTTTAATTGCATATATTTGCTTTATTGTATTATATAATTGCGTATATTAACTGCATATAATTGCAAATAAATACATATATGTAATATGTATTTATTTGCAATTAAGAGAGAAATTATATCGCTCTTGACCGAAAATAGTTTGAGCGTGTAAGACGGACTCTTCGGAAATCAACCTAAACAAAAATTTTACAGCCACAAAGCGCGGGTACACATTTTCTGACTTAGTTGACCTGGGAGCCTACATGCCTATTATGTCGTGCGGAGAATGTGAACTTCGTTCATCTTGTAATCACTTTCTGTAGTATACTTATATTGTATAATGTATTAATGTTTTATTTTAATGTATCATCGTAAATTGTAACTGTACTAATCACCTTGCCCTAAATGACTATCCATTAGGGTCATTCTGACCTGTCGATAGTCTTTAAATTAAAAAATAAAAAATAAAAATCAATAAATAAATAAAATAAATGTACTATGTATATGTATATACTTGTATGATTGTATATACCTATAGAGCGTATATTATCGAGCAGTAAATACAGTACTTTATCGCTATCATGATTGAATATATTTTATAGAGTTATTTTAAGGTGGACCACAATTAAACGCAACATTTAATTGATATAATTTTTTGTATGTCGGTTGTTTTATGTAAATTTTATATATTAATTAAGATATTTAACCTAAGCAACATTAAAAAATGATATCTTTCTAAATCTCGATATTCAACATTTTCGTTATCTTACGTCGAGTCAAAGAATATTTTGGAAATTAAAGTAAAAAGGAATGCTCCTTCTTCTATCTTCAATTAAATCAGTAAAGGCAACTTTACATGAGTACTTTGTCACTAATAAAAAACTGGTTTTCCAATCAGATACAGGTGTGTTGATATTGTACACGCGCATTGGGAATATCTTTTGCCCGATTCGGTCTTTCAAAATACAATATATATTTAACGATAAACATGAAATATTTGATGTCTCCCCATTCAACACAATATATTATTATAATCATGCTGCGTAACATTCATGGATACACAAAAGAACGAATGTCTCCATCATGCAAGGGCTTTAAATTTAGGTAGGACTCTCAACTGTAGGCCCACAACAAATAATGCAGTTTTTATTCACTCCCCATCAACATGAAAGCCTAGAGACGTTTATTGTGTTCGAAAGAACCCTAGAAACCAGGCCCAGACGACGATCATATACGCTAAGCGGACACACTGAATGATATGCCACACCCTTCCCTGGAACTGCTTAAAGAGTTGTAGCTGAGATTAAACAACTTTTATTTTTAACAATATTTTTACATGTATGTTCTGAGAATACAATAAAATTATTGGATTTGTGCAAAGCGGGCGGGAAACAAAGTTAATGGTGCTCTAAATGCGATTATGGCCAATAAGAATCTGACAAAGGAAGCAAGACTAGCGGTTCATAATGGCGTTCTAGTGCCAACCCTAATGTATGGAAGTGAAGCCTAGAATTGGCAAAAGAGGAATGAAAGTAGATTGAATGCTGTAGAAATGCGGTCACTAAGACGCTCCAGTGGAAAATCTTTGGTCAATAGAGTAAAGAATGAACAAATTAGACGTGAATGCAATGCTGGCTGTAGTGTGGTAGATAGAATAAAGAAAGGAGTGCTGAGATGGTTTGGTCATGTGGAACGTTTGAACGGGGAAAGGATGGTTAAGAAAATATATGAGGCGAGTTTTGAAGGCAACAGTAATAGAGGGCGTCCGCGAAAGACCTGGCATCATCAGATACAACAAGTGTTTGAGGATGGCCCTGTTAAAAGCCGCAACAATCGTAGAACTTGTATGAGAAGATGTATGAATGTGGCCGAAGCAAAAATGGTGGGCCAGGATAGAAGAGTGTGGCGTTCAATCCTCTCTGCCTACCCCTGCGGGGAAACGGCGTGATGGTTAGTTAGTTAGTAAGTTGGGATTGTTATTTTATTAAAATAAATTATAGAAGTCCGGTAGCGGCGAAGCTATTTATATGAAACTAGCTGTTCGTACGCGGCATTGCACGGGTTAAGGATTAAGTTGAAAATAAATTTATGGGGGGAAACAAAGGTTCAATTCGAACGCAATAGAACGCAAAAGTATATATGGAAATTTGTATAAAAAGTTTCAGAAAACATATTTTCAAGCGTATTTGTTTGACGTCCGCTCGGAGCTTTGAAGTCCGCGACACAGAGCCGAGTTTAACCTCGAGGACAGCTTCGTGATACGTGCGATAGATGCTCCTATCCAAATAAGATCCAAATGTGGTATCCAGATGTGCCGAGTCTTGAAAAAATAAGCCGACCGACTTTGATGGATATAAAGCATGCTCTAGTAAGTACCAGAGCCAGTACTTCAGTCTTAAACGATTTATGACTTGGGGAGTTAATTTTGTTTGATTAATAATCCGTGAGAGAAATTGACTGGGTGATCTATGAAGAATTTTTTTAAAGGAATTATGGTCTTTTAGAGGCAACACTCATCTGGTTAATCTATAGACTTGATTACAATGTATAAATTATTTTTGTTTATATAAATATAAAAGTATAGTATCGATTTTGGACTAAAAGTCAATTTATTATGTGTAAAAATTAACTTTTTAATGTGCTATTGAAGTGTGTTTTTAATGTGTTATTGAAGTTAGCATTTGTGGGCATAACAATGGAGGTCATTTATGAGATATTATTTTTAATATAAATATGTATAAATTTAAAAAATCTCCATTTTATATAAAACATTATAAAATGATGTATAATTAAGATATATAATAAATTTTTAAAAGATAAACTGGATTTCGGTTCATACGGTCACGAGATTCTAAAATGATGTGAACTGCACATAATCGAGGGTTTCCGCATTGGTCTGAACGTTTTGTAATGTTTTAGAATGATTCAGAAGAATCTGGAATACGAAAGTATGTAGTAATGCCGGAAAGATCGAGAAATCGGGTCATTATAAATACAGTTTTTATTTTGACAGCGAATTGTGAACGCATGCGAATCGACAAACGGCGCGAGTAAAGTATTTCACAGACGTGTGGAATATTCCAGAGTGACAAATATAAAGTGTACCAGAGACAAGTGGAATATTTTAGTGCGAATTACGGAATAGTTAAAGTTTTTGATAAGTAATTTGGTTTAATATAAACTTGGGATTACTTGGGAGTGTTTTATTTCTTTCCTGTCTGCGGCGAACCTGTGACAAAATATTAGAATTTTTTAAATAAATATTCAGCTGTCGTACAAGTACCTATTGAAGTTATCAAAATCTCGACGAATTTTTGTTGCGTGGTTATAATAAAATCCCGCCACAAGGTCGAAGTATAATGTCTAAGTCTAGGAATATAATTAAAATATCATTATTATGTGTGGCTGCATATATTTCCTAACCGTGACTATTATTGATGTCAGATCATGACATCATGTACACATTGGGCTTGCACTAGGTGTTTATTTATTTATTTCAACGGTTACAAAACCTATTACAATAAATAACTTTTATAATATAAAATGACAAATAATAGCCTAAAAAGAAAAGTCTTTGAATCATGCATACTGCCAGTGATGACGTATGGAGTGGAGACTATGGCCCTTACAAATAAATGTATAGAAAAGCTCAAATGCACGCAAAGATCCATGCTTGGAGTAAACCTAAGAGAATTAGAAATGAGGAAATTAGACGCAGAACTAGAGTAGTGGATATCATGGATCGTGTAGCGAAGCTACAATAGGCAAAAAATGGCAATAGGCAGGACATGTTGCAAGGCAGGATGCTACAAGATGGCCTCCCAGAGTTCTGAAATGGAGACTTTGGGAGAATAAAAGAGAAATAATCGGAAGACCTCAAAAGAGATGGGCCGATGTTATAGCCGCTGTGGGGGGAAAGAAATGGCAAGGAACAACAAGGAAGCATGGGAAGGGAAAGAATAGGCCATACATCCAGCAGTGGAGAGACGAAGGCTGACGAAGAAAATGACAAAGAAATTTATAATAAAAAAAAAAAAAAAATTTATAATATAAAATAAGACAGTAAACAAAAATAAGTATACGATGACAAGGATAAAAGATTTAAAATACACAGTAAATACAAAATAACATAATAATGACAAAAGTAAGTGTTCCCTGCAAAGAGGTCATAGAGGAATTAAACATTGAGCAAATATACGAATTTTAAGAAAATTGGACCTTGTTTGTTGACCTTGATTTGTCCACTTCAAAATTAGGTGATCCAATAAATGCAAGGAATCAGATCTCTTGTGAAGTCACTAACACGGTGGAATAATCTGGTTCAACTTACGTGCAGAACAAACTTCTGAAATGCACAAGAATGTCACGCGCGGAAATAGGTGGCAAGGTTGTTTTACATTATTCAGATATTACAAAACAGTTAATGGTAGGTTTTTTCACTATGTTAATATCAATTTAGTTTATATGCAGTTCTTACAAAATTTACGCGTTCCCCTCTTTTACAGATTGTACAAATTGATCATTAGTATGTGAAGATATCAAATTAAATATATTTTTGGTATCAGCGACTCAAATCATCCCTGTCATCCACAATGATTAATCGCAGTTAAATATGTACTGTGGATGACTACGACTGCTCTTATTGAGAGCAAAACAAAGAAAATAAAGATGTTCCCTTACAGTGTTTTCTACATCCAACTTTACGAATTATTTAATGTTTATTAAAAAAAATCTAATAATATATGACCATAATTTAAGCAGTAAATAACATAACTGTGTTATTCGTCTATTAAAAAATGGAAAAAAGTTAACAGTTATCTAACTAACTACAGCTCATTTTAATTGTATTCAAATCAATGGTGTAAAAAATATAATAAACGCAAGTATTTCAGAGAAAATTATTGTTAGAATTTATATACCCACTTAAATGTTTGAAATTGACCAACCTTGCTGTTTCAAGGTTACGAGTTGTCAAGGCTACTTTTTTTTAATGTAAATTAAATTGTACATAAAGGTGTTTATTACATCTATGCCTATAAAACTCAATGTCTGTCTGTCTGTCTGTTCTCTATACAAATCCACACCATTTGTCCGATTCGATTCAAATTTTGCATACTAATGCTTTAGGACCTGGCGGGAAACATAGGAAACATTGCCTCCCAATTCTCATATCCCTTCCCCTCCCTCTTACATTTTTTAGATGCAAATCTGTACTGTTTGACCGATTAGACTCAAAATTTGGAAACTTATTCTTAAGAACTCGGCGGGTAACATAGGCAATATTTCCCCCCTATTCTCATATCTCTTTCCCTCCCCCTGATATTTTTTCGATACCAATCTGTTTGACCGATCAGACTCAAAATTTGGAAATTTATTCTTTAGAACTCGGCGGGTAACATAGGCAATATTTCCCCCCTATTCTCATATCTCTTTCCCTCCCCCTGATATTTTTTCGATTCCAATCTGTTTGACCGATCGGACTCAAAATTTGGAAATTTATTCTTTAGAACTCGGCGGGTAACATAGGCAACATTTCCTCCCTATTCTTATACCCCTTCCCCTGACATATTTTCGATCCAAAGCTGTACCGCTTGATCGATCGGACTCAACATTTGGAAACTTATTTTTATGGACTCGGCAGGTAACATGTGCGACATTTCCCCCTTATTCTTTTAACCCTTCCCTTCCCCCTGATATATTTTCAATGCAAATCTGTACCGTTTGACCGATCGGACTCAAAACTTGGAAACTTATTTTTTAGGACTCGGCGGATAACACAAGCTACATTTCCCCCTCCTTTTTGGCCCCTTCCCCTCCCCCTGATATATTTTCGACGCAAATCTATACCGTTCGACCGATCGGCCTGAAAATTTGTATACTTATTCCTTAGGACCCCGTGGATAACAAAAGTGACATTTTCTCCGTTCTCTTTTACCTTTTACCCTCCCCCTGATATATTTTCGATGCAAATCTAAACCGTTCGAATCAAACCTTTGTTTACCCACACAAATTTATTTTCAACTTAATCCTTAACCCGTACAACGCCGGGTACTAATAAGCTAGTATATATATTAAAAGTATTAGAAAGAGATGCTATATAATTTTAAGAATTAATTAAGGTTTTTGTATTTTCTGCATGATTTTTTCATAGCGTTGTTGTGATTTATTTGAGAAGATCGTTCAATTAAGTTTTGAAATTTCTATAATTATTTCCTATTCATTTCATTGAGAAAAACATTTTTAGTCTAACTTGGGGCTTTTTTAAACACATGTTCTTACATAGTTTTTTTATATTTTAAATAGTTCATAAACCTTCATTGAAATCATATGATATGAGGGGATTTGAAGAAAAAATGCTACTACCCCACAGACGAAATTTAGATAAACGTTGTTGTAACTAATTAAAAATTAATATGCTTTTGATTAAAATGTTTCTAAAACACACACAATGCTTTCAAAATTAGTTATCTATTATGCAATTATATTCGGACACGTTGCCCTGTATTTTCGTAATATGCAGAGAAACGCTTATGTTTCTAATTCCCTCATATGATAAATGTTGTGATTTATATTGTAGGTAGTTGCCCAAGTTTTGGGTATACTTATTCCTAATGTTTTGATTGCATTTGAAATTTTTCTAATCTACCCATTTTCAAAATAAATTTATTTATTATAATTCTTAAAATAGGGCCAACATAGAATATATTATATTTAAATGTATGTAATAATAATCATTAAACAAATCCGTATTCTATTTCTTCCCCTGGTATAATGTTCGTGCCCATATTGATTCGCATTAACATCCATTTATCTAATAAATTCTCCAGACATGTTTCTGCTGACGATTTTAAATATAATTACCATAGCATTTAAATATATTATTCTTTTGAAGGTCATCATGCGAATAATATATTTTAACGTTGTATTGTATGGAGTTCTAAAAAATTATGAAAAAAGTAAGAATGAAAATATGATTAATAAATTCTACGAAATTTTACATGCAAATTTCAGTTTATAACTAAGAAAAATCCAAATTAAAATAAAAAACTAACCCATAAAAACAAGTTCTTATTATACTCCTTTTCTAATTTAATCAGGTTTCGTGCGTCGGGCTAATTGCTATTTGTGTTGATTCCAATTTGAAAAAACCATTAAAATTTCGAAAAATCCAAAATTATACTATACCTATTTATTAAATTTTTTTAATCGAAAATTTGTTACATCATTTTTATCGTCGCCACGAGTCTACTCGATTGGATCACGGGAAAAGGGTTAAAAATCGATCCAAAGTTTTTTCATCAGACAAGCAAGCAAGCAAGCAGACGCTACGAGTTAAAAAAAGGGAGTACAAATGAAAGGTAACTATTTATCGCTATCTGATAATAAATGTTTACGAAAACTGTTTTCATGATTTTCATCACAGGCGAATATTGAAAATATTTATATTTCTAATATAAATTATAATATTGTTACGTGGCGTGGCTCGCTCGAAAATGAAATGCCACAACTCGTAAAATAAATCTTTTATTATCGCTTGTACATTATCTCTGACATTTTACAATCGCTCGCAATCCAACACTATTTTTTTATTCAAACACAAAAGAACAGCTCTCTTTTGTTTTTCTACTCAGGTAAGAACCCTTCCATTTCTTCGCTATTTATTTAATCATGTTAGTTCTTATTTCAACCACTGGGCATACCGGCCCGCCGTTCTGCGCATGTGACACTATTATTATGTTATCTATGTATGACACTTTTCTATGGAACTGTCAAATGTCAACGAACAGTTCGTTACAATATATTTATAATCTATAAAGTTATAAATTATTTTAAGAATCGTATTCTTTTTTGTGAAAGTTGTTATTTTAAAATCGTGTTAAAAATTGTTTAAAAAAGAATTGGGTATTTTTGTTTTTGTTTCTTTCTTCTCAATATTATTCTCACAGTATTATTTTACAGTAGATACTAATAATTATTGCTATTCTTTTTTTTATGAGAAGAACAATAAAATAATTGTATATTGTTTTATATTACTTACTCGATATCAACGAAACTTAATCTAATCCTTCCCAAAATTGATTTTTTAACAATCGTTTTAGTCCAAATTCTTGAGAGAATTGCTCTGTAATTTACAATATTTAAAAAATGTCTAACTGTAGGAAAATTATATTTTTTGAGTGTTGTGAATATTAAGAGATATTTTATGGTTCGATGAAGCATATATTTGTAAATTCAAAATGTTAAATTTGGGAATGTTTCGATTGCTAATCACGTCTCTTTCAGCAACTGCGTAAAATGGCTTTGGTAGGTCATCGAGCGAGGCCATCACCGTATAGGGTTGCAGGGCCCGCTTTTGACGTAATCCCCATTGTGTTGTTGGCTCTCCCGTATCAATAGCAGGAAGCAGCACAATTTGCACGATAATTGGAGTCAGCACCGTCTGAGGGATATTCGGATCAACGCTGATGCACGGGGCTTCAATAACAATGTATGCAAAATTTCGTCCTGGTAGTGAGAGGGTTAGATGTTTGAGGGAGTGAATTGGGGTAACTATATTTTGAGCACAATATTGTATGTACGACACATTATTATGATGGATGCAAACCTTATTGAGTTCACGTGCCTAAAAATGGAAATCTTTTAGTTTTATCTACACTTACCACAGAGTATATAATGTACAGCGATGAACTATACCCCTTTTTTAGGTGAGAGGATTGGAACACAGCAGAAGTATGTCTTCCCTCGCATATACACATTTAGAAGACATTTATTATGCAGTTAAAGTATTTATTCTTGCATAATTAAATCCCATACAAAACAAAACGTATTTTTTACAATAGTTTTTTTTTTATCTTTGGAATTTCTTTTACATTTAAAAAAAAAATCTTACATTTTTTTTTGTGACTTTTTTGAGGGCACGTTTTTGAGTGTCAGTATTTATTTAATTTATCAAATTTCAAAATTTACAAGCAGGCAGTATTTTTTCAAACAAGTCAAACGTGGTGGAAACAGCCATGGAACCATACCGTTTACCAAGAAATTTCCGTTCGTTCGTGTCTAATACTTTGGTAGTCTATGATACTTACTAATAAAATTATCTTGCTTGACACTTTTGGCATGCGTACTATACGTTTAGATTATATATACAAGTACTCACTATGAAGTCATTCCATGAGAAAATACCTAGAAAATACCTACGTTTGACTATTTCAGATATTTTTTAAATAAGAGTGTGTATCTCAAAACCATTTTTGTTTTATTTTCTTCTGCCCATCTATAAAAAGGTCATTATCGGTGACTATTCTCTCGAATTAGGCACATCTCAAGTTCATTACAGTCATAGTTTATATAAGGTTTTGTATCATTTCTATACATTTTGTATAAACCTATTGTGTCTTCCTTGTATTAGTAAAAATCAGAACCATTGATGTTTTGTTGGAGAAAAATAATTTTATAATATTTTTGGCGTGGCTATATTAATGTTTTGGGTAGGGGGGTGGGGGTGGTATGGGAGATTAACAAGTAGACACTGAAATGGGAAATATATCAAATTATGGGTTATTCGTGACCAGTTAAATTTTACGAATAATCCATTATATTCCCCATTTCGGTGTCTACTTGTCAGCCTTCCCTTCCCCCCACAAAATTAAGTTGTTGGATAATCAGAATGCATCTATCTTAACAAAGAAACAATGATATCAAAACCGATAGACGTAAAGTACTCGAAGTGGTTTGTACAAAGTTTTAAATAGATTAAAATTAGTAAGAATAATTTTTATTTAGAATATTGAATACTAAGATGGTGGCAGCTGAAAATAAACTAAACATTGTTATGAGCTTCACATTTATGGGGTTACCTATGTTAAAAAATATGGTGGAGCAACCATTTATTTTAAAAGTTCAATTTTTTTGTATGTAACATTTTGGAAATTCATTTTTAATATTTAAAAAATGAGGGTAAAAAACACTGTTTTATTCCACTGTATTTATTTTGAATTGTTATAACGTTTTCGGGATTTCTCCCATTGTCAATAACAACACGTTTACAACTAAATTATAAACAAATTCAGAAATGGCAGAGCATGCCAGAATGGAGGGACATAAGTTTGATTCGAAATTATTATATGGGTGCAATAAAGGAAAAAGAATGGATATCTTGGAGATTTTAGAAATAAATAATAATAAAATAAATAATAAAAATATAATTAACATTCAGATACCACCCATAACCTCTCCACTCCTATCCATTCTAACCCCGCCCCCGACCCCCACCACCATTACACCCACCCAATCCCTATAAATTCTGTCTCGAATTATTTTCAATTTAGTTGTAAACGTGTTGTTATTGACAATGGGAGAAATCCCGAAAACGTTCTAACAATTTAAAATAAATATAGTGGAATAAAACAGTGTTTTTTACCCACATTTTAAAAAATATTTATTTTAAAATTATTATTAAATTAAATTATTATAAAATTTCTCATGGAATGAAGTAGTATATTCTCATAAATAAATAATGAAGTGATTTTGCAACAATTTTCACAATTATTTAAAATCGGGTAATTTTCTACGAATACAATAAAACAATAATTATTATGGGCTTATAATTTCTGAGATCCGGTTCTGGCGAGTCTCGCGTGATTCAACCGCTGTTCGATCCCACTTCCTGCTGGCGTGTGATAAGAATCCTAATAACCAGATAACTACACACATTTTATATTACGGCTCAATTTAAAATGGGTATTCTACGGGCGTGCAAAGTTTAACACATTGTGCTTTCGACGGGGGGAATAGGTGTATGGCGAGCCACAAAAAGAACAAATAACACCGTGGCGCCGATCAGAGGAGGAATATGAATACAAAATCATTAAATTGTTGAAGAACAATATTCTATATTTCAAGGATTATAGAATAGATAGAGAACGCTTGCATACAATGCATACTCGTGGCCAAGTGGTGGAGAATCGTGTAAGAATGTTATTGATGTAAGCAGCGGAGAAGCTTGTTTGTATATTTTTAGTGTAAGTAGTGGAGAAGCTATATGCATTTAATTGGTGAAAATAGTGATAAAACTTGCATGCATATTCTTGGGGGTAAGAAGTGGAGAAGCTTGTTTGCATATTATTGATGTAAGTGGTGGAGAAGCTTGCATGTATATTCTTGGTGTAAGTAGTGGAGAAGCCTTTATGCATATTGTTGATGTAAGGAATGGAGAAGCTTGTTTGCATATTATTGATGTAAGTAGTGGAGAAGCTTGTATGCATATTCATAGGGCAAGAAGTGGAGAAGCCTGTATATTCTTGGTGTAAGTAGTGCAGAAGCTTGTATGCATATTGTTGATGTAAGTAATGAAGAAGCTTGCACGCATATTCTTGGGGCAAGAAGTGGAGAAGCTTGTATGTAATTTCTTGTTGGATGCAGTGTAGCAGCTTGTTTGCATATTATTGATGTAAGTGGTGGAGAAGCTTGCATGTATATTCTTGGGGGTAATAAGTGGAGAAGCTTGTATGCATATTCCCGATATTTAAGTAGAAAAAATCTCTGATACTAGCCGCAAAAATTAATAAGATTTCATTTGTATCTATTTTTACTTTTTTTTCTAGGTCCATATTAATTGAATATGCATTTTTTACTGAAATACCATAAGAACAATGTGAGTTATTGTTTTCCACAAATTTGTATCCTATATAGAGTTTAAAGTCGTATAATAATTTGTTATGGCTACTTTTAAATATTTTTATTTCACTCAATGTTGTAGGTTCTCACCATTTATTTACTAATTTTTGTGACACAATTGTTTTATCAATTAATTATCACTAATTCAATCTTACCTATTACTTGCAGAGCTGTTTTTAATCTCTTGAGTTTTTTTGTTCGATAGAGTGAGGAATGAACAATTTAGACCTGAATGTAATGCTGCTTGTAGAGTACAATATAAAATAAAGTAAGAATCGACGGGATGGTTGCGCCATGTGAGAAGTATGAGCGAGGAGAAGATGGTAAATAATATCAATGAGGCGAGTCTTGAAGGCATCAGGAAGAGAGAGCATTCGCAAAAGACCTGTCTTGATCAGAAAAAACCAATATTGGAGGACGGACCTGTTTAAAATAGCTAAAGAACGTGCGTGCGAAGATGAAAGTGGAGGAGGCAAAAGTGGTGTGATGGAACAGAAGAGTATCTAATCGTTCTGCTTACTCCTGCGAATAAATGGCATGAAAGTTTTAACCGGTATTTTTTCATGTTTTGTTTAATTAATACGAAAAGTACGTGCAAAATTGATCTAAATTTACAACTTTAATATTTTCATCTTAAATATTTTCAACAAATTTACAACTTAAATGAATTTCAGACATAATTATTTTAATTTGTTGTAGTTTTATTGACTTTCATATTTGATTTGATAACTATTATTTCATTTGATGTAATTTTGTTACACTTTATTTTATACACTTAATGTTTTATTTTTCTTTATATATCACTTTATTAATTGTTTTTGATAGAATTATACCTTATCTCCTTTTTTTTATTATTACTTATCAATCTATACATCTTTATATACATTGTTTTTTTTAATGGTACGTTGTACCGTGTATTAAATAAATAAATAAATAAATATTAGGTCCTTACATATGAAATTGACGTTTTTCCGTACTGGCAAATTTGATCTCAAATATCTTCTCTTTGGTTAGGTATTCCAAATCCAAATTTATACAGCTATTTACTCATGTATTTGTGTTTTGAAAATTATAATTCATTTGTTTTTTCCTCAATTGTTTTTTTCTTTGCGTCACTCAGTTTATAAAATGAAAAACTTGAAATATCGCGTTATTAACGAGTACGAGTTCCACCGTGGCACCAGTGCTGCAGAAACGGCTCGAAGGATTAATGATGTGTATGGCGACGGTGCCGCAAAAGAAAACACAGTGCGTTTTTGGTTCCAACGTTTTCGTTCTGGAAATTTCGACCTGCAGAACAAGCCCCGTGGACGGCCGGAGACCAAAGTTGATAATGAAGAATTGAAGGCTATTGTGGAAGCGGATCCATCGCAAACCACATCCGAGTTAGCTGCAGGCTGCGGTGTTAGTGATAAAACTGTTTTAATCCACTTGAAGCAAATTGGTAAGGTGAAAAAGCTTGAAAGGTGGGTACCTCACGAATTGAGTGAAGCAAATCAACAAACGCGCGTTGACTGCTGCGTTGCATTACTCAACCGGCACAATACTGAAGGGATTTTAAATCGAATCATTACCTGTGATGAAAAGTGGATCCTGTACGATAATCGGAAGCGCTCATCGCAATGGCTGAACCCTGCCGAACCAGCCAAACCATGCCCCAAGCGAAAATTGACTCCAAAAAAGTTACTTGTGAGCGTTTGGTGGACTAGTGCTGGTGTCGTTCACTACAGCTTTCTTAAATCTGGCCAGACGATTACGGCAGATGTCTATTGTCAGCAACTGTAAACCATGATGGAAAAGCTAGCTGCTAAACAACCGAGGCTGGTTAATCGCTCTAGGCCACTGCTGCTTCATGATAACGCTAGACCACACACTGCACAACAGACGGCTACCAAATTAGAGGAGCTTCAATTGGAATGTCTAAGACATCCACCGTACTCTCCGGACCTTGCCCCAACAGATTACCATTTTTTTCGAAATTTGGATAACTTCTTGCAAAGGAAAAAATTCAACTCCGATGGGGCAGTCAAAACCGCCTTCAAAGATTTTATTGATTCCCGTCCGAATGGTTTTTATAGTAAAGGGATCGATGAACTACCTATGAGATGGCAAAAGTGCATAGATAGCAATGGTACATACTTTGATTAAATAAATATATTATAATAAAAAAAATCGGCTTTATGTTCCTCCCATACTAAACATCAATTTCATATGTAAGGACCTAATATATAGTTAAATATGGTATAATTCCAGAAGAAATGATTAATAATGCTAATATACATACTGACTCGCATCACAACTATACAACTCGATCGTCAGGTCGAACAATGAGAATACCAACCACAAACAACGTGTATGGTGAAAGAAAAAGAGACTATGTTGTGCCACGAATCTTTAATAAACTAAATAAAGAATTCTTCGATGTGTGGTAAGACAGAAAAATTCCATTGGCCTCGAAAAAGTCCAAAGTGAAAGAAGTTATAATACGTAATTTATTAACATTAACAAAAAAATAATACATAAAAATAATGAAAAATAATGAAAAAATAATTTGTTAAACGATATTAAGGGAATTCCCTAAAACTGCTGTGCAGTTTGGCATATAATATATCTATAATAAACATATGTAATAAACAAAGAAAATAAATATTTAAAAAAAGTGTTTACCTACTTTAGTTAAACCAAATGTGCTCTTATAGTTTTATTAATGTTTTTGTAATGTTTAAGTTTGATTACAAGATTAGTACTTAAAGTTGCAATATTTAATAATAAATATATTATAATATTTTTTTTAAATTTGGACCAGTTTAAAAATATAGGCCTGTGAAAAAATATCTACTGTGACCATGTTTGACAATTATGTTGCAACAAATGTTTGACCGAAAAACAAAAGAACACAACTGTTTGACCATTATGTTGAAATGTTTCAACATAATGGTCGAACATTTTAAAAGAGGGTGATTTTGAGATCTCCTGATCAAGGTCGAAAAGTGTGCATTGAAATTTTCCAAGAAATATGTCATGAGACTGCAATTTAATGAAACCTTTAATAATTTTTCAAATAATTTAGAATAATACGAAACAAAAGACATTTTATTCTGATATTTTGACAGTTATACAACACCCTGACGATGGAAGGGTTTTTCTGAAACATGTTGGTGTAATTAATCAAATAAAAGAAGTAGATATATACAAAAAATACAATAAATATTTTTAATATTATTGTACCGCAAACGTATTACGCTTTCTAAAAATCTCGTGTCATTATACACTGGCATCTAACTATCAAACATAATAATTTCGTTATCTGTCTGTAAAAAACAAATTAAACGGCCGGAGATGGGGCTTGAACCCTGGGCCACCAAACCCGAACCGGCCACTTCACGCATGTTGCTACATCCGTCTCTCCGTGGACCGCTAAAAAGATACTATAAATGTGTACTAGGGCTTGGCAAAGATGCGATCCATTGATATATTTATCTAAAATAAAGACATGTTGAATTAAAACTTACCCCGTAAGCCTAAACGTTTAAATTGAGAACTTGTAAAAATATTATTTTTAAATGATATGTGTACGTGTAGTTAAAAGTTAAATGTTAATAGCCCAAGTATTTTTTATTTTACTTTAAAAGAATGAGTGAATCTAAAATGTAATTTTAAATCCTCATTTCTGTTAGCATGATTCATACTTCCGATTCGTAGAATGAAATTTGCAAAGGAAATATTAATGGCTCGGAACATTATTTTCAATTCAATATTTAAGAGAACCGTTCATTATTTTGCCGTCCGTTTATAAATTTAAATAAAGGGACACTCCATTGTCTCCAGTTTAATTGCGACATGACGTATTTTTTCCTTGTTGTGGATGCGATAGATGCCTGTTACGAGATATGCATCTTCCGACAGATCACGTGAGCTGACTTTTAAACATTATTAATTCAAATGACCGCTGCATGCTACCACCCCCATTGAAATATGCGTCCGATATAAGAGTGAATTCTCGTTAAACGGCTTTGGTTTCTCAGAACTCAAGTAGGTATACACAGGGTTATTTGTAAAACATTAATAACCTCGCAGGACTATATTCCTGCCTTGATTATGAGTCGAAAATGTTCAAGCTATTATGACCTAATATCAATAGTTAAGGAGATACGCCACATCAAAAATTGCATTTTTTTCCAATATTTCTGACTTATTTTTTGTACAACGTTGGACTATCATTACAGTAACTTATATCGAACATGATAAATTCATTCTCTTTAATACAAGTCAAATAAAAAAATAAAAACCTTCGAATTCCAATTGGAAAACATTCCAATTGGAATTTTTCAGGGTTTTTATCATTTTATTTAACTTGTATTGAAACGAATGAATTTTTTGTAATCGATATGAGTTACTGTAATGATGATCCAACGTTTTACAAAAAATAAGTCAGAAATATTGAAAAAAAAATGCAAAATTTGATGTCGCATATCTCCTTAACTATTGATATTAGGTCATAATAGCTTGAACATTTTCGACTGATAATCAAGGCGGGAATATAGTCCTGCGAGGTTATTAATATTTTAAAAATAACCCTGCATATAAAATTATTAAATTAAATTTATATCACTAACCGTCAAAAATGACGTACTTTTACGTGTTGGAATTTCATATCCCAACTATATATATATATATCAAAAGACATAATTCTCCTATACCTTCTTTTACATAATTTTTATAAATTTTGAATGAAAATATTTTGGTAACCAGTTCCCGAAAAATGCACTTTGACACAGAGTATTACTATATTTCGGCCATGATTACGGCTGTGAAAACTGCGCCATTTAGCGTAGCGTATTGATAGCGTTAGTGATGCGCATTGTTACAAACAGATTTACGTAATTTGATGGAAAAAAGCGAAATTTGATGTTTGTATTCAAATATGTTTGTTTCTAAATGATAGCTGCTTCACACTTGTCGTATGTAAAACATCAAATGTAAGTACATTGATCATTGATGTTCCATTCTCTAGTTGGGTGAATTTAAATCTCACCGGCAGAAGATAAAACTGAATAAACTGAATAATGTATTCTGTTTGTCTAAATTTACAGGATAGTTTAAGGTATTTTTGTTTCTTGCTTACGTTTATGCGAACTTCACTCGTCAAATTGAAGGTCGACTCTGATTTTCTGTCTCTCTCTACCGACCTCAAGTTAAGTTCCGAGATTAATCTCATTCTCATAGGGTGTTTTTTATGGTCTGGGTAACTAATATAAGTAAGTGATTTTGTATTCCTGGCTACAGAACCATGCAATAAAACTAATCACAGCGATGATATATGGACATCACACATCACCAAAGCTTGCAAAAAATGCAAATTGTTTCGCACAGGAATGGATCGAAATTATTTCATACTTCAATTAATTGCAATACCACGCCGTGTCCGACAATTCATTGATTTATTTAGTGAGTAAGGTTTTTAGTTTTTTGTTAACTTTGTAATTTTCATTCATATCAAACGCCGGAAGACTTTTATTAATTAATTTATATACTGATAATATTGTAGTTATAGCTAGACCGCATTCAAAAGAATATGCGCAAAAAATAAGTGTGTTGTTATGATGCAAAAATAGAACACAAAATAAGTTTTTATAGTAAGTAAGTAATCTTTTATAAACTAAAAAAAATAGATTTATTTGGAATATCATATTGTGGCTTGTAATAAGGGCCTGCCAGGCAACTTTCCCCCGCTTTCTTCTTACCGGACAAAGCAATGGAATGGTCTTTTGATTGTGGTCGACCTTTAGTATTTTTGAACATGCTAAAAGATAGGATTAAAATTTCACGCATTCGTGGTAGCCACGGTCATAAACAGTAAGCTGAAGAATGACAGCTGAGATGTTACAGACACATAACACGGAGACCACCGGACCACACGGTAGAGTAGGCAATGTCTACAGAGCTTCATTGAAAGTCATCAAGAGGAAGACCAAAGAACTCCTCAATGACTCAAGCTCCAAAATCTTACAGAAAAACGGTGTGGATAAAAGCGATACCCAGAACCGTAGAAGATACAGCCTGGGAACGATAAGAGGCGACCAACAGCCTACCTAGGCAGTGAGTTGGGACAGTGCATGGAAGAAGAAGAAGTAGGTAATTTTGAACATGCGTGGAGTGACGTTCAATCTAAATAAATGCATATTGAGTGTTTCTTTTGTTTGAGATATTACTTATTAATATATTTTTTATAAATCATCTTTAATATTAAAATTGTGACATTTTTTGAGTATTTATTATTTCTTAATTGCAAAAAATGCGTTTTCAAGGAAAACAAAATGTAGAATATTTAATTAAAACGATGGAAATATGTCACACTATAATCTAATCTATTATAATCACTACGATATATTCCCATAATATTAATACAAAGAAAACGTTGTTTCAACTAATATTTATTAATAAATCAACATATTTCGGAGCTAATGATTTTTATCGCGATACAGTGTACACTAAAATTTTTAATTGGAAGTATAGACATAAACAAAAAATATATATATATATAAAGGGGTCGAATGTGAAAACAAATTTAAAAGGTAATTGTTTGCTAAAAAATTTGGTTATTTGTTGTATTTAGTTTGCTATTAACACCATGCCATAAGTGTTGTATTTAGGGATAAAGAATTTCAACATCCTCTCTACAGAAATTAAGAAGATAACTGAGATTTAAACAAATAAAAAGAAATTAAACGACACCAAAAAAAAAACATGACAAAATTAAATATTTTTCAAAATATATTTAATCAAAATATATAATAAATTATATTGTATAAAAGTATAAGTTCCTCTCCAAGTAAGTCACTTTTTGGAGAAGAACAGTGACAAAAAAAATGTTTTTATTTATAGTTTTAATAGACTAGAAAAAATGTAATAAACTGTACGAAATAAAAAACCAATTTTTATAATTTCTAATGTTTTTAACGGTAATCCTATGTTTTTGTATGAAAAATAAACCCTTGTTAATATCAAACTAGCTGTAAACCATAAAAAATGACGGTGCTTTTACATGCCGGTTATTTAAGAATAAGTATTTACTTATTTATAGCCGACACCCATGGTAATTAATAACGACTTTCATTACAATTTTTAGCATCAATTTTTTTTTATATTTCCTCTACAGAAATCCCCTGCCGATTGGGCGAAACATGAAGTGGTTCGCGTCTTTGCAATGTCCTGTATGTAGATTCAGTATTTTTGACGGGTAATGCAGGCTCAGCGATGGCACAGTATATTAAAGTATACAGTATGTTGTCTCGGCAGTGTCCTTGAAATAAATACCTACGGTCGCTTGGTATTTAAACACGCACCGGGTTTGACTGACTCTTTGGGGTTTGGGGTGCCATAAATTGACGTAAATGAACGCGCGGAAGCGTCTCACACTGCTTGCGTCCGTACGTTACTGCAGCCCTGCGGCGACTGCGGAGACCGAAGTATACCGAGATTACGAAAGGCGTCGTTTCGGCTGTTTGTATGAATACGTAATACTGTATCTTTACTATACTGTGGCGATGGCAACATCGCTATCGTTGCCGCCTCCGGGTTTGGTGGCTCTGGGTTCAAGTCCCATCTCCGGCAGTTAAATTTGTTTTTTTTTTTGCCATGAATTCGAACGAAATTATGAACGTTACACAAAATTACGGGGACAGACGGACAACGAAATTATTATGTTTGATCGCTCCCCAATGACCGCCACTCTCTTCGATCCTCTACAGATCTTCGCACTGTTACGTCCATTTCATAGATAATTTCAACTAAACACGACTTCTGACATCGCCTAGATGATTTTTTGTATCGTTTATAAAATTCAAAAATATTATTTGTCCACCGATTATCTGTGTAATATGGTCCGCCCATTGCCATTTACGCTTTTAACAAGTTGAACGTGTTTTTTAGAGATTCCCAGCAAACTTCTTTCCATACTAAGCTGTGTTGCCTGAGGCCCCCGGAGAATTCGGAATTCACGATTCGCATAAGGATTGAAGGATTGCACTGGTAAAATAAGCTTCTCCTAGTGATCATTAATTTTGTTTGAAAAACATTAACTATGTTACCTCTACGTGAGTTAAATAATAATTTTATGTTTTATATTTTATGTTTGATACTTCACCTGTCTATAAGGAATTCTGTTGCACACGAAACATAAATAGTAAAAAAAGTAACCCATAAAAAACAAGTTTTATTATACTCCCTTTCTTTGTAAAATATAACAACAATTAAATACGAATTAAAACATATAACATAACACTAAACTTACAGTAATTTAATATATTTCTAAAATGACAGATGTTTTGAGCTTTGATAAGACACTTCATGCTTTGAAGATTAAATTCTAAAAACATTTGTCACTCAATTTATATTTTCGACATTCGTAGTGAAGTACCTATTATGCATACCGACGGAGTAATTCAAATTTAGAAAATATTCTGCGACGTTATCGGGCCGCCGTTGCTAGTAAGCAAACTTTTCTAATGATTCCAATTTGAAAAAACCAATAAAATTTCTAAAAATCCGAAATTATACAATAATATTTTTTTTTTAACAAAAATTTGATAGGTCTTCTTGATCGTCGCCACGAGTCTACTTGACAAGTTTCAGCTCGATTGGATCACGGGAAAAGGGTTAAAAATCGATCCAAAGTTTTTTCACCCGACAAGCCGGCAAGCAAGCAAGCAGACGCCACGAGTTGATATAAAGGGAGTAAATTTAAAATTATTATTAAACTCACGTCAAGGGGAACATAGTTAATATTTTCCAACTAATTTAATAATCATCATGAATAATCACTTCAGTATTAAAGTCAAATTGAACAATAATATAAGTTTCTCCCAATATGCTATGTTTATATTACACATATATCAAAGAAAACCATTACGCCAATTGAATCAACCAAATTGGATGAAATTAATCGAAGTCTTATTTATCTCAAAAAATAACTGGACAGGAATTTTAACGAAAAAAATAATCCGCACTCGAGAATATTCTACTTGTCTCTGGAAATTATTATGTACGCCGTCTGCATTCCCTCTAGAAATTTCGCACGCAGGTACTCTTTCACGCGTTTGTCTATGTGCTCGGTATCACCACATGGCATCTCGGCCGTCAAAACTATTTCGCAGGGATGGCGCCGCCCGTTACATAAAGAACGTTATTTCACAAATGTACTGGCATAATCCCACGAATTCCAGACCTTTCCAGTTCTTTCTAATTTATTCTAAACATTCAGAGTTTTGGGAAATCCTAAATTATATGCAGTTCCTTTTATCTCCAGCACCTCGTGACAATATTTATGATTAATGGTTTTATTATAGTAGTTTACTATTTTAAAACGATGGCTCTAATGCACATTACTCATTTTGGTTCTCAGAAAAAATAAATTTAATATTTATATAAAAATATATGATTAACAAGATTAGTTTAATTTTTAAAGTAAAAATTACAAAATTTCTTCTTGCTTCTGGATGCATTTTAAAGTTGCAATATTAGTGCTCCCCCTTTTAAACACGATAATTAGTTTCTTCAATTATGATTAATTAAAAAGGGCATTTGTTAATGTTAAAGGGCTCATTATTAATTTAACAATTAAAATGAAATAATTATCCTCTTATACACTGTTAAAAAGAATGAAATAATCTTCCATGTAAATGTACATTTTAAACAATCACAAATCTTGTTGTGACCCAAATTGTTGATTCCTTCGCTTGTCTTCTGCGAAACAACCAGCTGGCACGCGGCACAGATGCGCCGCATACTTTCAATCACAAAATATCTTGGTATTAGTAAAGACTATAATAATTATTAAGTCGCGAAATTAAAAATGCTGTTCAAAAACAAAAATTGCTTAAAAATTCTATTAAAAATTGAGTGCGTGTTCTTATTTCCACGCGTTAGAAGTTATCCTTCTTTGGCATCAATAAAAAACTCGTGCTGTATTGTGTACTTTTCATTGGAATATAACTGGACAGAATGTGTGCGCAAAATAGAATTTCCATCCATGACAGTTATCCATCGATTATCGAAAGTTACGTAATTATCTAGTCACCTAAATTCCAGAAAGTTACGAATTATCGAATCCACAGACAGACGGACAGACATACAGACAAAAAAATTATTATGTTAAGATAATATGTATTTACCTACAATGTACAACGCGTGCGTCAATATTTTGACTGCAAGCCCCTGCTTTTTACCTTACGTGAGTAACCTCTGATCCATATCTGTGGCCCAGATACATAATAATAATATGTTGATCAATGTATTACTGCAATATTCAGCGTGGAAATCAATAATTTATGAATATATCTCTGACTGGAGTAGTAGGTACATTTTAAAAATACAAAAGAGTTGTAGACAGGTTATACAGGTGTCTCATAGCTAGTCGCAAAAACTTTACAGGTGGATTCCTGCCTTGATAGTGAGTCGAAAATATTGAACTTTTATTACAGTAGCTTATATAGATTATGAAAAATGCATTAGCCGTTTACAACTCAAATAAAATGATAAAAACATTGTAAAAAATATTTTTTAAATGTTTGCAAAAAAATATTTTTTAAATTATTGCAAAAATATATTTTTTCAATTTTTGCAAAAATATTTTTTTTTTAATTTTTGCAAAAATTTTTTTTTCAATTTTTGCAAAAATATATTTTTTCAATTTTTGCAAAAATATATTTTTTCAATTTTAGCAAAAATATATTTTTTCAATTTTTGCAAAAATATATATTTTCATTTTTTGCAGGGTTTCATCATTTTATACTTGTATTAAAGCGAACAAATTTTTCATAGTCGATATAAGTTACTGTGATGTTCAACTTTTTGCAAAAATAAATCAGAAATATTGAAAAAAAAATGCAACCTTTGATATTGCATATCACCATAACTATTGATTAGGTCAAGGTTGCTTGAAAATTTTCGACCCAGTATCAAGGCAGAAATCCATATGTAAATTTTCGCTACTAGCTATTAGACACCTGTATACAAATTTAAAGGTGCCCTGAAGCAACTGAAGAGACTAGAATTAATATGCTGAGTTTGATAGAATATTCCATTGTCATGCGATGGGCCGTTGTAATATATTATTTTGTATTTATGTTTACATGTTTTAGTGGAGTCGGTCAGAGTGGAATAAGAGGTCGGGGTCATCGTATTTGAATACAATTGGAGTGTCAGATAGCGTTCAAATGTTTAAAAATACAAGCCTCGTGGGATATAATTCTTTGGATTTATACATAAATAATACGCATTCTAGGTTCGTTGACATCCCGAAGACGGTTGCATCGTGAAAAATAAAGGAAAGTCTACATGTGTGTGACGTGTGAACGCAACACGTGTTGTGTGGCAGCTACATGAAACAATGTGCGCATGTTTTGAATCCTAAAATATTTGAACAGTCCTGATATGATTTAATGAAGATTCCTTCCAATAGTCCAGGACAAGGAGCTGCCGTATTTTTTAAGATGTAATTTATTTGTACTTTAAAATTTTTATTTCAACTGGTTGTGCGCTGTGATCAATGAAGAGTTCGCAGAATTTAGAAATGTAGAAGGGATGGAATTGTACTCGGTTAATGAGAGCTGGTCACCTCAGTGAGAGCTGTAACAGAAGATCTATCTCAAATAATGTTAAGGATCTGCCACTCAAAAGTCATATAAAACATAATAATTTCATTGTCTGTTCGTCCGTCCGTCTGTCTATCCCCATATTTCATGTAACGTACGTAATTTCGTTCGAATTCACGGCTAAAAACGGCCTGAGAATGGTCTTGGGCCCCTACGGCCGCCTCTCCGTAGATCGCCAAAAAGATCGCTATAAATATATACATGGGCTTAACAAAGACGTGAAACAATTGACGGGTTACAGCTAGTTGGTTAATAAATGATCTTCAACTCTTCTTTACACTATCCTATATAAACATATATTTACAAATAAATATTGCATCAATTGCCTCATAAATGTATTAAATATTATATTTTATAGGCCGAGAGGAATTTAAAATTTCAAGACTAAACTTTTTTTAATCTATTTTTATTTTGTTAAAAAAATGTAATTAAAAATTCAATAGTAAATATCGTTTTATCTATCTTTATTTTTTAAAAATGAATTTGAAAAGTTAACCTTTGATTTATCTGTCTTTATTGTGTTGAAAATTTATAATATAATTAATGAAATAAACTTATTTTTCACCACTTTTTTATATTGAAAATATCAACACGTTTCAAGGCCTTTGGCTCCTTCGTCAGGATACAATTGCATACTTAATAATGAATAATGTCATTACAAAATTACTTTTGCTATTTAAAAAATAAATAATAAATCTTTGAAATCATTAGCAATATTGCAGATCTGTGTAAAGTTATAATATCTAGTCTATTCTCATTTCACTCACTACTATACTGATTTCTCAAATTAAACTTATATAATGTCAAAGCTGAATACAATTTGGAAAAGTACAACCACAACCATGCTTAACTACAAAAAAAAACATTTAATTCTTTTTCCATGTGCCTGTAGGGAGAGGAAAAGTAGACACTTAATGCAAATGAGAGAAGTAAAATTGATGCCAAAGACATATAGAAAGAGGCCATATCAAAGACTTTACCGGCTAATTGATTAATTAATTAATTAAATTAATTGATTAATTTAAATAAATAAATAATTTAAATAAATAAATAAATAAATTTGCTAATTGGAGTGGCTGCGGCTATCCAAACTGCGAGATTTTAATACTTATGTCAATATTATTAAAAATGAGTTGTCATAACATAAAATTCCCCAATATATAATTTAGATTCACGGCATTTTTTCATGAAACGATGAATGTATGTACACTGTACATAATTTATATTAGCTAATCTTTATATAGAAAATTATGGAACGTGGAAACATTTCTTTTATACCTGTAACGAATCCAAAAAATGTGCACCTGTTCATATCCAGCCTCAGTTCGTTACATTACTATTACATTATTCACCGTCATGATTTGTTCTACTTACATTCTGAATAATTAAACGGTTTAAATTTATTCATTGTGATTTGATTACGGCGTGCCTGTACATTTAAATTTCACCTCTGTTTTTACTACAGACTGACCGGGACTTATATTTGACGTCGAAATATTAAACTGCTCGG
>JADDOH010008177.1:0-53737 GCA_016648135.1 Agrypnia vestita
TTAATTAATTACTTTTCCGGTGTTTTCATTTGTCACCCGAAGCAACGACTCGTTAAAATACACTTTATAAAACAAGTAGGTATCTTGTGTTATAAAAATTAACATTTTGTATATTTGGATTAGACGCTAGAAATATATGTAACAAGTGCAAGAAAATCTGAGAAATTAAAGTACTAAATAAATATTTTTATCGACCGTGTAACCCGCCCAATAAAACGGCAATCGTAAAACTTGCGCCAGACATCTGCAGACACTCGAATGAAGATCTATCGCAGTGGCGTGCCGTACAATATCGGGCGGTTAACACCACTTGACACACGCTGCGCGCCGGGTCAATGTGGAGGAATATTACTAAAAAGCGGTGGTAAAACTGCACAATTAACCCATGTCGTCCATGGTTTATTTTATTACGTTTCCAAACTTATATTTTGACATTACATAAAACCACGTTTGGGAACAAACAAGTAAAAATAAATGTAAATTTTTTTAATAACTAAACTGCTCATCTAACAAAACCTGACAACGGTCTTCCAAAATTTCTGTAAATTTTATCACGGTTTTATTACGTTACTGGCTGTTCCTACCCGGCGTTGCACGAGTTGAGGATTAAGCTAAAAATAATATTGTGAGGGGAAACAAAGCATCCATTGTTTTGCAAAGCCTCTAAATGTTTCCATATAATCTCTAGGCTCGGATGGATGAGATGACCACCGGGTCCTTAAGAATATTTATACATAATTTGGTAGAACAGTACCTATAGATTTGCTTTGAAAATATATCAGAGGGAGAGAAAGGGGTAAAGGGGGAGGGTGGAAAAGTCGCCTCTGTTGCCCAACGGGACTTAAAGAATAAATGGATAAATAAACAATGTAGATTTGTACAGAAAATATATCAGGTGAGGAGTTGGGGTAGAAGGGAAGAGGGAAAGAAAATGAAAATATATAACGGGGAGGGTTGGGGTTAAAAGGAGGGGGTAAAGCTCACTTTTGTTTACCCGCCGGGTCTTAAAGAATAAGTAAGCTAAATTTTGGTCAGTTTTGTCAAACGGTGTAGATTTGTACAGAAAATATATCAGAGGAGGAGGGGGGATAAAACGGGAGGTGGTAAATGTCACTTATGTTATCCGTCGGGTTCTACATAATAAGTATGCAGAATTTGGATCAGATCGGTCAAACGGTACAGATTGGCATTGAAAATATTTCAGGGGGAGGGTTAGAGGTATAGGGGGTGGGAGAAATGTCACTCATGTTATCCGCCGAGTCCTAAATAGTAAGTAAGCAAATTTTGGGTCAGATCGGTCACACGATACAGATTTGCATTGAAAATACATCGGATGGAGAGGTATAGAGGAAGGGGGGAATCTGTTATCCGCCGGGTCCTAAATAATAAGTGTACAAAATCTGGGTCAGATTGGTCAAACGGAACAGATTTTTACAGAAAATAGATCAGGAGTGAGAGTAGGGTAAAGGGGAGGGAGTTAATGTCACCTATGTTACCCGCCGGGTCCTAAGGAATAGGTATATAAAATTAGAGTTGAATCGAACGAACGGTGTAGATTTTTATAAAGAACAGACAGGCGGACATTGCGTTTAATAAGTATACAATAGATAGTGTGTGTTGCTTTTATGTGCAACAAATTCCGCTGTATAACCATACCGAAAAAAATGTTTTTTTTTCGGTATGGTTATAAATATTTTGTCTCATACCAACATAAGGTAGGTACCGGCGCTTTTTTTTTTCAAATAATTTGTGCGATATTGAATGGAACGTTGTGTTGTGTCAAAATTTCAAAGCAATAGTTGAAGAACTTTAGAAGATTTAAGATTTTGTACAATCGAACTTTTACATTTTTATTTATAAAAATAAATAGTAGGTATATAAAAAAAGGAGTGTATAAAAACATCTTCGTATTTGAAAGCAAAATTATACCAAAATTTCAAAGCAATGGGTGAAGAACTTTCAGAAATTAGCGATTTTGTACAAACGAACATTTACATTTTTATTTAATGTATATTGATTAACCAAACCCGTCAACAACTAAGGATTTTTATTTTTCGATTTCACTTTTATTCTAAGTGATTATTAATTATTAGTTACATATTAACTAGCTGTAATCCGCCAAAAATGACGGTAATTTTACATGCCGGTTCCTAAAGAATAAGTATTTCCTTATTTATAGCCGACACCCGAGAAATAATAATAATCACTTTTATCTAAATATTTGAACATTTTTTTTATATTTCCTCTGCAGACAGTTAAAAAATCATTTTAAACCCTGGCGATTGTGCTGGGCGGAACATGAAATGCTGTGCGGAACATTAAATCTTTGCTAAAGTCCTTTATGCACTGTATTTTTGCCTATCTTTGCCGCCTTTGCCGGTTTGTTGGCCTGGGGTTATGGGGATAGACAGACAGACAGACAGACGGATGGACAGACAAAAAAATAATTATGTTTGACTATCTGCAAATATTGTATGCAAAATATATCCTTAATTATTTTGCATGTAATATTTTCAAATATTATATGCAAAATTTGCAAATATGCAAAATTAGCAAATATGCAACATTTCATTTTCAAAATTTCAACTATCAACAGATTTGAATTTTTCAATAAAAAATCATTAAATTTCGCGCCTCATTTTGTCGAAATGAAAATGTTAGTAAGTGAAAAAAAATGCGTATAACTTATTATTATACATCCGACTATATTTTATTAATTAATATGGCAATCGCTTTTCTGTATAGTATGATCATAATAACTTTAAATAAAATAAACTTTCTACAATTCGATGAGTTATGATCATTATAATTTTCAATAAAACAAACTTTCTAAAATTCGATGAGTTATACTCGGTACGGTGGTTTTGAGAAGAGCATTTTTAGTCAGTTCTTCATTACACCTAAGCATAAATACTCATTTTGAACTCATATTGATATTATTATTTAAATTATGTGTACTTACGATGTTTACTTTAGTTAAAATAATAACAGAACTTTCAAAATTATAATTGTTAATAATTTTTATTATTGCTTTTTTCGATATATATATATATATATATATATATATTTTCTCTTCAGACAATTTATTCAAGAGCAGAAATTTTTGAGATTTTAAAAAATGTACCAAACATTTTTCTCCGGAATATCTATCTCTCAAACATCACACAAAAATTAATTCAACCATTAAATTGCTTATTATTAAGCCCAAGAAAATATTCAGCTTCTTTCATCTTTTTTAGGGTACTTTTACTTACTTAAACTTTTTCGGGCCTTATCCAATACATCGCAAAGGGTTTTTTTCCTTCGTTTCCACAATAGATTCCTTTCTTTCCCATGCCAAACGTTTCAGAAGAAAATATATCAGTCGACCCATAGCCATCAATTCCAATATTCCAATGTAAATTCTTTATCCACAATACTGTAAATCATCGATCTTCATTTGACGTTCTACGAAGTATGTATGTCCATATGTAGTTGCTCATACCCGTAAATATAGCGCTTGAGATATTTCCACTGGAACCTTTCGACTTTATCGACAAATAACTCTCCAAGTGGCCGTAACTGCTAACATTCTCCGCTCACTAAAAGATAAGCGTAGAAAACAAGCGCTTGTACGAAACTATTGATCATTTTTGCTTTTAAGAAGAAGTTTAAACTGCACTGACAGAGTTCAGCGAGACGTAATCAGCCCTGCTCGCAAAGGCGTTCATACTTATTTGGTTTTATGGCGTACATCTTATCAGTCGTTACAATACTGGAAATAAAGTGACATCTACTTTGTCTGTCTAGAAGCTCTCCCATACGATCCAATTTCCGGCAGCTGCGACCTTTTGTGTACCGCCGCTTTTATAGTTCGGCCAGCCGAGTCGGGAATCGAGTTCAGCAATTGCATCGGGATATATAGGAGACCCGTACACTGGAAAAGTAGCCACTTTTACGTGAACGGTAGGAACCTTTTGCAAAGTTCTTTGTGTTGAACGCTGAATACATCATATGATTGGGCTTTTTAATATTTTTAATTTAACTTGTAAAATACACCAAACAAAAAACTATTAAATGAACAGTTGTGCGATATTCTGTGAAAGATTAATATACTCTCGAGAAGCGGTTTGCAATCGATATACACAAACGTGCTTTTTTAAGTATGAAACACAAGGGCCGGTTATTTGATCAGTGATAATGGTAATAGTTAAGCAAAAGCATAGATTTTTACGAAAACGGGTTGTTCGATTGGCGGAAAACACAAAAATCTATACTTTTTGCTGTAACCATTCATTACCACTGATCAAACAACAGGCCCTCTAGGCGTGTCATTGAAATTAAACTATTTTTTGTATTTCTTTGGCAATAACATTTAACAATTTCCAGACATCTTATTTGAAGAGTTTATTTATTTTACGTTTGTTCTTTTTCGTTAATTTCTAATGTTTTTAAAGTAGACAATTTTTAAAATTTGTTAACATCTGCGTTTAAAGAGGAATTATCTTTTTTGAAACTCTGACCTGCTTCTGACAAATGATGTGAGAATTCTGATAGTTGTTTAATAAACAGAATTCATTCTCCCTACTCCTTGTTTTAAAATTTCTAATGGCAACTCCTACATACTATGCATCACATTCATGGCATTCTAAAGTGTAGATATCGCTTTTTTCAATATATTTAAAAATCGTTATTTTTCAGTAATTACCTAACCTTAGATTGGTGTAGAAAGCTAGAGAAATAAAAACTAGTAATAAATTGAATATTTTAAGATAAGTTTTTAGTAAATGTTTTTTATTATGTTGTTAATAGATTGGTTGGTACTGCCACTAAAAATGCACTCTTTTGTTAAAATTACATATATTAGGTCCTTACATATGAAATTGAGGTTTTGCCGTACTGGCAAATTTGATCTCAAATATCTTCTCTTTGGCTAGGAATTCCAAATCCAAATTTATACAGCTATTTACTCATGTATTTGTGTTTTGAAAATTATAATTCATTTGTTTTTTCCTCAATTGTTTTTTTCTTTGCGTCACTCAGTTTACAAAATGAAAAAGTTGAAATATCGCGTTATTTACGAGTACGAGTTCCACCGTGGCACCAGTGCTGCAGAAACGGCTCGAAGGATTAATGATGTGTATGGCGACGGTGCCGCAAAAGAAAACACAGTGCGTTTTTGGTTCCAACGTTTTCGTTCTGGAAATTTCGACCTGCAGAACAAGCCCGTGGACGGCCGGAGACCAAAGTTGATAATGAAGAATTGAAGGCTATTGTGGAAGCGGATCCATCGCAAACCACATCCGAGTTAGCTGCAGGCGGCGGTGTTAGTGATAAAACTGTTTTAATCCACTTGAAGCAAATTGGTAAGGTGAAAAAGCTTGAAAGGTGGGTACCTCACGAATTGAGTGAAGCAAATCAACAAACGCGCGTTGACTGCTGCGTTGCATTACTCAACCAGCACAATAATGAAGGTATTTTAAATCGAATCATTACCTGTGATGAAAAGTGGATCCTGTACGATAATCGGAAGCGCTCATCGCAATGGCTGAACCTTGCCGAACCAGCCAAACCATGCCCCAAGCGAAAATTGACTCAAAAAAGTTACTTGTGAGCGTTTGGTGGACTAGTGCTGGTGTCGTTCACTACAGCTTTCTTAAATCTGGCCAGACGATTACGGCAGATGTCTATTGTCAGCAACTGCAAACCATGATGGAAAAGCTAGCTGCTAAACAACCGAGGCTGGTTAATCGCTCTAGGCCACTGCTGCTTCAGATAACGCTAGACCACACACTGCACAACAGACGGCTACCAAATTAGAGGAGCTTCAATTGGAATGTCTAAGACATCCACCGTACTCTCCGGACCTTGCCCCAACAGATTACCATTTTTTTCGAAATTTGGATAACTTCTTGCAAAGGAAAAAATTCAACTCCGATGGGGCAGTCCAAACCGCCTTCAAAGATTTTATTGATTCCCGTCCGAATGGTTTTTTTAGTAAAGGGATCGATGAAATACCTATGAGATGGCAAAAGTGCATAGATAGCAATGGTACATACTTTGATTAAATAAATATATTATAATAAAAAAAATCGGCTTTATGTTCCTCCCATACTAAACGTCAATTTCATATGTAAGGACCTAATATAAGAAAAAATAATAATATTCAATTCAACATTTGGTACATAATTACAAATTATTGACCGTGTGCACAATTAAAAGTGTTATCCAAATCCACACGTAATAGAAAACATGGGGTAAGATTTTTTTAAATATCCCCCACGCACTCATTTCTTCAGTTGTTATGGTTAAGATTTTATAAAGATTTTTAAACAGACTAGAACCTGATAATAGCACTGATGTACGAAAGTGAAGCCCTAGGCTGAAAATAAGATTACTCAGATATTCGTATGTGGAAATCTATGTAGTAAAGAATCAATGAACTGGGAATATTCTTAGAAAAGTGAAAAGGACTGAAAAAGGGTCGCCTTAAGTAGTTCGGTCATGTGAAACGAATGAATGAGGAAAGAATTTTAAATATTATTATTTCGATTCATTCAAATTTAGTGTTAAATTTCGATTCAAAAGTGACGTCTTTTGTTTGAGTTTCTTTCCGAATTATTATTTTTTTTGATTATTCGGAATTTTCTATGAGAATCAATTTTTTTTCTACCACTTGGGTTAATCGAGAGTCACCTCAGATTTTCATTCAAATACTAGATAAATACAATTGACATAAAGCGCCCTTGGAACAACAAAATATCATCCGACATAAATATATTGGGTCTTTACATATGAAATTGGCGTTTAGTATGGGAGGAACATAAAGCCGATTTTTTTTTATTATAATATATTTATTTAATCAAAGTATGTACCATTGCTATCCATGCACTTTTGCCATCTCATAGGTAGTTCATCGATCCCTTTACTAAAAAAACCATTAGGACGGGAATCAATAAAATCTTTGAAGGCGGTTTGGACTGCCCCATCGGAGTTGAATTTTTTCCTTTGCAAGAAGTTATCCAAATTTCGAAAAAAATGGTAATCTGTTGGGGCAAGGTCCGGAGAGTACGGTGGATGTCTTAGACATTCCAATTGAAGCTCCTCTAATTTGGTAGCCGTCTGTTGTGCAGTGTGTGGTCTAGCGTTATCATGAAGCAGCAGTGGCCTAGAGCGATTAACCAGCCTCGGTTGTTTAGCAGCTAGATTTTCCATCATGGTTTGCAGTTGCTGATAATAGACATCTGCCGTAATCGTCTGGCCAGATTTAAGAAAGCTGTAGTGAACCACACCAGCACTAGTCCACCAAACGCTCACAAGTAACTTTTTTGGAGTCAATTTTCGCTTGGGGCATGGTTTGGCTGGTTCGGCAGGGTTCAGCCATTGCGATGAGCGCTTCCGATTATCGTACAGGATCCACTTTTCATCACAGGTAATGATTCGATTTAAAATCCCTTCATTATTGTGCCGGTTGAGTAATGCAACGCAGCAGTCAACGCGCGTTTGTTAATTTGCTTCACTCAATTCGTGAGGTACCACCTTTCAAGCTTTTTCACCTTAACAATTTGCTTCAAGTGGATTAAAACAGTTTTATCACTAACACCGCAGCCTGCAGCTAACTCGGATTTGGTTTGCGATGGATCCGCTTCCACAATAGCCTTCAATTCTTCATTATCTTCATCGTGTTTGGTTCTGGCCTGTCACAGTATAGGGGCGCGATACTGAGAGCGCTTCATTCCGCCATAATGTAAATTATATACACTTTCTTTTTTGTTTTTCTCTCTGTTTATATTATTTTTGCAAATAACTGTTATATACCTACATATGTAAAAGCCTATTTAGGCGTAAATGAATGAATAAATAAATAAATAAATAAATAAATTATCAACTTTGGTCTCCGGCCGTCCACGGGGCTTGTTCTGCAGGTCGAAATTTCCAGAACGAAAACGTTGGAACCAAAAACGCACTGTGTTTTCTTTTGCGGCACCGTCGCCATACACATCATTAATCCTTCGAGCCGTTTCTGCAGCACTGGTGCCACGGTGGAACTCGTACTCGTAAATAACGCGATATTTCAAGTTTTTCATTTTGTAAACTGAGTGACGCAAAGAAAAAAACAATTGAGGAAAAAACAAATGAATTATAATTTTCAAAACACAAATACATGAGTAAATAGCTGTATAAATTTGGATTTGGAATTCCTAACCAAAGAGAAGTTATTTGAGATCAAATTTGCCAGTACGGCAAAACGCCAATTTCATATGTAAGGACCAAATATATGCTGCCATATTTATATATAGTTCCAAATTTTGAATAAATTTAGTTTTTCCGATTTCATTCGCAGAATTTAGTTTATCATCCGTAAAGTGAAATATTTACAAAAATGTGGCTGTATAATTTAGAATAATAAAATAAATTGATTTCTTGTTTCCAGCACTTTACATAACACATTTTATTCGTGTTCAAATAAAAATATTCTAAAATAATATTTTTAACAAGAGCTATTTAAATAAAGCATTATTTTATTATTATGTATCATCTCCTTAAATACTGTGAAATTTGTCATATAAATAATGCAGTTTTAAAAATATGATTTTGGGTGGACTTTTGACCAAAGTTTCAGACTGTGTATTTTTTTTATAGGTTAATCCCGACCGTTAAACGACCATTCATGTTTTTATGAAACGAAATACGCACGAGATGAAGTTTTATTCAGGATTTGAAGTTAAATATATATTTCTCAAAGAAGACACGATAAAATATGGAAAAGTTTTTTTAAATCTTCTATGTGCGCCTTACAACCCGACAAATTAGAGTTTTAAATACGTCCAGAAAAGTATACTCAATATGTACCCTTATTATACTTACAGAGTTGTCAATTTTCATAATATTAAAAATATTTTTGATAAGTTTATTATAAAGTGTTTTTTTTTTAATTTTATTTTTGTAAAACTAAAAATCTTGCGGTATCATTAACTTATGGTATTTTAAAATCCTCAATATTATCAATAGCTTTCCTTAAAAATAAAAAAATAAAAATTGGTCACGCTTGAAAAAACTTAATTTATGAACAGGATAGATCTAATTTAGGAAGAAAAAAAAAGCATCCAGGGACGTCTGTATAGTTCTAAAGGCCCCTTGAATAATCAAGAGCGGCCTGGAGGCTCTAGGCACTGGAGCGCGGGGAGGCGTGGCTACAAATAGTACGCGGCGGGGCGATCGGCGAGTTCATGTTTCTGCGCTCTCTATCTGCGAACAAATAATCGAATAATTGTGTTCGTAATATATATACCTAACACACATGATCAGGGAGGGGGACGAGTTTCTAGTATCTGCCTCTCCATATGACGATACTCTTCATATTTAGTATTAAAAATATCTATTGAATTCAAAACGTTAAACGTGGAAAGGGAGAGGATTTCCTATTGTTGGTAAGATAAGTTGGAAGGAAAAAGAGGCACTTCTGTCTAGTAGGTTGAAATGGAACGTGGAATGATAGCAAGCTGGTGAATTCAGGAGAATTAATATGGTACTAATTTTAGTTTACAAAATATTTTTCTCGTGAAACGTGGTATATTACCCCAGAAAACACAAACCTGAAGTTTCTGAACGGCCGTGAAAACCTAAAAAGATTTAAAATAAAAAAAATTATCAAACGTGAGCAGTTCTAGGACAAAAGACGACATCTTTGTGAAAAGCATGGTGGCTCCTTGAGACTCTAAAAGCAACCTCTATGCGGTTGCGCATCTGTCTCGAGATGTCCCTAAAAGTTGATATATATTGATTGGTTCAATCTCCTCTGCGTATAAAATACAATTATTAATTTTTAATTGAATACAAGTATTATATTTCTTTATTTATAATTTTTTTTTCTTTCTTATATATATAAATAAATGGAAGAATAAGCAGAAATTTTTGCTTCCACTGATTTTTACTCATTCTGATAACCTCAATATATAAATATTACATATACATATTATAGATGGGTTCCTTAGATTGGATATTTCACGTTTGTCTATGGTTTTACAGAACAATAAAACAATACAACAAGAAAACAACCCACAGTAAAAAAATCTCGTTTCTTCTAGACCTTCTAGTCGCTATTATAGAGAATACAGATACACGCATACTACGATATTTGGAACGAATTTGTGTGAACGAATGAACTACGAAGTAGATGAGTTTGTGTACTTGGCAAGTATGTTCGATAGAAGAGGGAATGTTAAAAAAGATATCGAGAGGAGAGTGTGTGATAGTCGTAATAGACGCAGATAGGGTATTATTGAAAAAAAAACTTTAATTTAAAATATTCGATAGTCACATACAAGCATCGTAGGAAATATTCTCTCTTCATTCAAGATCGTTTAAAATCTTTGATCATAAATGGCTCTACGGAATATTCAAGATTGGATCGAATGTAACAATTATTCCAAAGGAGGAAGCAAACAATATTACACTGTGTAGGCCCGAAGCACGGACGGTGACAATCATAAAATTTTATAAAATTTACTTACAAGCCTAGAGGGTAGGTCATAACTTTTACAGAAACGAGGCAAAAGGCTTCATGAAATTGAAAACAACATCCGATGGACTGAATCGGTCCAATGAGAGGCATCGGAGGTAAAGTCATCCTGGATGGCGTGGATTGGCGGGCGGTAAGATCATCGCGACTAAGACGAGCGGGTGCCGGTGGCTCATCGGTGAGTTGGACAGCATCACGGCGAGCGGAGGCGTTGCCCGAGAGACTACAGCCAGCATTTGGAGACCAGGACTGCGAGCGGAGGCGTTTCCCGAGAGACTACAGGGAGTTAGTTGGAGACTGCCACTGCGAGCGGAGGCGTTGCCCGAGGGACTACAGCCAGTAGGCAGTTGGAGATCAGACTTGCGAGCTGAGGCGTAGCCGAGAGACTACAGTCAGAGACTGATTTTTTTTATTTTTTTTTTTTATTTACTAGCTGGTTGGCCCGGCTTCGCTCGGGACCATAATTCGGTAAGCCTAGAATTGTGTTGATGTCTCTTTTTTTGCTGTGATGGATTGCCTTGTTGGACCGTCTTCGCTTTCCAAAATATCAACAGATATTTTAGCGCACAATCATTAAACTCTAGAGAGAGCTTTCCAAAACTCTCTAAAGCATTCCGAAATCTTATAGAACTTCCTCGAATCTTCAAGAACTTTCCCTTTCCAGAACCTTCTAAAGCATTATAATTCTTTCTGGAACCTCTACACCCACCGACGCACTCCCCCACTCAGTTTGGAACCTTATAGTCTTTCTGATAGCTTGTAGAACTTTTTCCTTCCAGAACTTTTTAGAGCATTCTTGAACCCTCCTGAACTTTTCGGAACCTTTAAAACTCGCTGACACATTCTGCGACTCAGTTTGGAACCTTATAGAACTTTCTGAAACTTTCTCCATCCAGAACTTTCTAGAGCATTCTGGAACCTTCTCTTCATTTTTTGGAAACTTCTAGACTCACCGATGAACTCAGCCACTCGGTTTTGAACCTTATGAAACCTTTTTAACCTTTTTCCTTCCAGAACCTTCTAAAACATTCGAGAACCTTAATGAACGTTCTGGAACTTTCTCGACTCACTGACATACTCCGCCACTCAGTTTGGAGCCTTATAAAACTTTAAGGAATCTTCTAGAATGTTCTCTTTCCAGAAATTTTTAGAGCTTTACGAACATTCTGGAACCTTCTAGACTCACAGAAACACTCTGCCACACTGTTTGGAACGTTAGAGATCTTTCGGGAATCTTCTACAGCGGTCTCCTTCCAGCACATTCGAGAACTTTATCAAACGTTCTGGAACCTTATAGAGTCACAGATACACTCCGTCATTTTGTCTGGAACCTTATAGAACTTTCATTAATCTTCTAGATTGTTTTACTTCCAGAATTTTTTAGAGCTTTATCGAACGTTCTAGAGCTTTATCGAACATTCTGGAAACTTCTAGACTCACAGACACACTCCGCCATACTGTTTGGAACGTTATACAACTTTCGTGAATCTTCTAAAACGTTCTCCATCCAGAACATTCTTGAACTATATCGAACAGTCTGGAACCTTATATAATCACAGACACACTCCGCCACCAGAATTTTATAGACCTTTATCAAACGTTCTGGAACCTTCTCGACTCACTTCTTAGTTTGGAGCCTTATAGAATTTTCGGGAATCTTCTAGAACACTCCCCTTCCAGAACTTTCTAGAGCTTTACTGGACATTCTGAAACATTCTTGACTCACCGGCACACTTCGCCATTTAGTTTGGAGCCTTATAGAACTTTTAGAATTTTATAGAACGTTCTCCTTCCAGAACTTTCTAAAGCGGATTTTTCCGGAACCTTTTAGAATTACCGACACATTCGGCGGGCCTATTCTGGAACAATCGGAAGTATTTGCGGCCTTCCCATAACAAAACAATGTGCTAAAATGCACATTTTTGTCACCTACTCCCACCCACGCTCAGCCACCCCCACCAAACTCGCACATTTTAAATGGGACACCAAGGGCTATCCACCACCACAACCACCATGGGGTGGTATTATCTGCTTGTGAAGAAAACATGGCGGATAGGGAAATACGGGTTTCTTTTAATATATATATATATAAATATATTGATTTATTTATTTATTTATTGTTAATTTACATTTACATTAGTTAATACAGGATACTAATAACTGCCACACTAGGTAAAAACCTGTTCTGTGGCAGTTATTCTCGTATGGTATTTATATAGTAGTAAAAAATGACAATCAAAAATCTAAATCTAAAAGAAAATAAAAAGAAAAGAAAATTTACATACAAAATCAAGATAAGAATTTAAAGTAAATCGTAGGAATACCTAAATCTAAGAGAAAAGAAAAGAAAATACACATCCAAAATTAAGATAAGAATTTAAGTACTTACAAAAATAAATATTGTATTATAGTATACTTTGAATTATATAAATAGATTTTTGAAGAACAGCATTCGCGAACAGAGTCGCTGTCCGAACGTGTGGATGAATCTGCCTTTCATCGGTGCCAGAGGGGATCATACCGCCACTGCGTAATAGCTAAGGAACACTTTTGTATTATTTATTACAGTTGATTATTTTCACTATAGAGATGTATTTATTTTGAGATTATTTGAAATCGGAGTAATAATGTGTAATTAATATCAAGCTTTCTTGTATAATATAGGTTTAATTCGTACAGGAGTATCTCCCGAACGAATATATTTTGATGCATTCGGATTTTCATACCGTTTGTATTAACAATTGAATTTTGCGGAGTTCTATAGGCAGTGATTAATATAATATGTTTATAAAAATTGTTGACGCGTTATGTATTGAGTAATCAGATATCAATCCAAATCATACGAGAATTTCTTCCGAACGAATATATTTTAATGCATGGGAATTTTCATATTATTTTACTAACAATTGAATACACGGTATTCTATAAGAAATGCTTAGTAGCATTATAATTATTGCATTGCATAAGTATCGCGCAACCATTACACCCGGTTTTCAGTTAACTCTTTATGATTCTAGTGCCTCGTAAACTTGGGCTTAACAAGTATCTTTGAAACATCGAGTAAAGGACAGAATGGGGAGATCTAACTAAAGATGGGGGGATATCTGGTTTATGATGGCCTAGCTGGATGTGGTGTTGGTGATTTGCTAGCACTTGGGAGTGGAACCCGCACAAGCTCCTACAAGGTGTTCGTAAAGGCGTGACCCTCCTTGTTGCTCGAGGTCATCAATAAACCGGCATGTAACCTCATCCGGCACAAACTACTTAAACCAATAAAAGGTTCCCTTTGTCTTTGGAAGGATTTTTAAGCTTGAATGCTGTACCTTGTTGAACCTTGATAGAAAACGTTATCTTCTATTTCGTTTTCGTTGAGAAAGACAGGGCTAGATACAGTATAAAAATCATTCATTCATATGGAATAGCTGGGATATTGTTAATATGTTACTAACACTCTAACATTTGATCAAAGTAAATGTTTCAAGATGCAGAATCGTGGGACGCCGTTCTGAAAAGGCATAATGAGATTGCACAATAATTTGAAACATCAACGACTATGCCCGCAAAGGAGGTTAATGTCGTCATCAATTCGTACCAAAAGAGAACATGATTCTTCAGACATCGGCCTAAAAGAAAGGCCCCTCAAAACAACACACATCATCAGAAACTCGTGCCAAAAGAGTACGGCCATCTCAATTATAAGCCTAAAAGAAAGGCGTCACAGGATCACATCTCTTAAAGAAGAGATAGAGTCTTGGGATGCAGTCAGTTTCGGAGGAGAAAGGGGGGTCAGTTAGTAATTTAGGAAGTTGACCACCGGGTCTAGGCGGGCGCGGAATCTATTTATTCATAAAGAAGTTTCGCTTCAAAAATGTTGTATTTCGTAGATAGCAAATATATTACAAATTATTTTCTCACGGAATTAATATGAACAGGTTCACGCACGTCTAAGACGAAACCATTCAAGGTAAGAATATGCTAATACAGTTGCTTATAATTATTAATTTTAGTGTTATTTAATGTGTATTCTTTTCCCCTCTATTTTCTAAGTGAACAGCTCTACGTATGGTGATTTGAAGCTACCAGAGAATTATTGAAATTTATAAATATGTCTATTATTGTTAATTTCTGTTTGATATTATATGTATTTTTCCCATTTAAATGATAGCGAACCTAAAGTATGACGATTTCGTAAACATCGCTAACGTCCGCGCTTCGTAATTCAGGCGTATTATTTGTGACGAACCCATGGGGTACTAAGTTGATATGTATTAGAATTCTCTCATTATCGCAAAATAGATCAATACGGCTTGTAGAACCTAGATTTACCATCGGACACAATTTAGGGGTCCAAAATCACTAGAAACGATCATGTGCCAAATTAGCGACGTATAAGAGTAGTATAAATTATGTGTCGAACCAGTCGTACGAGATTTAGTATAGCTCATACCCACGGGGGTACTAGGTTAATATGTATTAGAATTCTTTTATTATCGCAAAATAGATCAACACGGCTTGTAGAACCTAGATTTACCATCGGACACAATTTAGGGGTCCAAAATCACTAGAAACGATTATGTGCCAAATTAGCGACGTAATGAGTAGCGTAAATTATGTGTCGAACCAGTCGTACGAGATTTAGTATAGCTACGGTTATTTGGGATTTACACGTAGTAAATGCAAGGACAGCGTTAGACATTATCATCAATGTAGCAATCGAATCTGAATTATTGAAATGTCCCAATTAATATCGTATTCATATTCAAAATCTCTATAGGCAATACTCAGGAGCAATATAATATCAGTAATTAGGTTAAACAAAATATATTTCATACGAAGAAATTGCATAGAAGATTATTCTCTAGCAATATCTATTTTGTATTACACTCATTCAGCTTCAATAAACTTTTCGATAGGGACCATTATTTAGCTGGGTCATTCAGGTTGGGCGGTGCGCTCTTTCTACGTCTACAGTCGGTACTTCACGCGTGCCGGAAATTATTATCCTTAGTTTCGTATAAGAAAATGACTAGTTTAACTACGTACTAAATGAAATATGATGATACGAGAATTAACTTCGCGAAATCTTCGAAACCAACATTAGGTCTTACAATGTTAGCCGCAACCAAAAGAGTTATCCGTGGAATTATAGAATACTAGATTTCATTTCGCGACTAATATTTTACTACACTTACTATATTTTTGCTACTAGGCTCCCTTTATTGTTAGAATGCCTTATCTACCAGGGTCATCTTAGTGCTTGCCGTTAACAGGAGGACGATTTATAATAAAATACAATAAAATGCTTGATAATATTAATTTAACATTATTACGACATTAAATGCAGACTGCATCTAAACCATTTTCTTTGATTAAGATGCCCTATCTATCAGGGTCATCACAATTGGCAGCCATGACCAGAAGATTGAAATAAACTATATAATAATAAATTCAACTCGCGGAAATTATCCTACGACATTATAATATATTCTTAATACTGAATTCATCTTTTGAACATCTAGAAATATTTAGTTTATTTAACAAGACCCCCCTATCTAGCAGGGTCATCTCAAGTGACTGCGGGGAAAAGGGTGAACGATGCTTTGAATGCAACAATTTCTAATAGAAATATGTCTACGGAGGCAAAACTAGCGGTACATATTGGAGTTCTGGTACCGACACTGATGTATGGAAGTGAAGCCTGGAGCTGGCAGAAGAGGAACGAAAGTAGACTAATTACAGTGGAGATGAGATCCCTTAGACGTTTGTGTGAAAATCCATTTACGATAGATGAAAGAATGAAGATATTAGGAAAGAATGTCTACTATAAGCTCTAGCTGATCTTAGCATAATTCATAGAATTAAAACAGGGTCACTCGGGTGGTTGCGGCATGTTGAGCGAATAAATTAATAAAAATGTTTAAAAAAATGTATAAGCAAGTGTTGACGGCGCCAGAAAGAGAAGGCAACCGCGGAAAAAGTGGCATGATCAGATTAACCAGATACTGGAAGATAGTCCCGTATGAATGTGGATGAGGCGAGATTTGTATGTCAGTACAGAAGAGTATGGCGCTCTATCCTCTCTGCCTACCCCCACGGGAAACGGCGTGATGGTAAATATGTAAGTAAGTAGTAAGTACGATATTATTGATTCGGAGATCCGGGAGTGTTACCTAGTATTATTAATATGAGACTAATGAGACTTGTACTCATATTTATAATACTATACTATCTAGTATTATTAATATGAGTACAATCGTAATTAGACTCCTCAGAGTATCGTTGAATGAAGAAATGGAAAAAAATGTTATAACAATAATCTCACGGATTCGTTGTCTATGAATATAAACATTTGCAGCACACATCAAGAGGAGTGGTTATAACGCCACAAAAGGATGAGTAACTTTTCATGGTGGATGTATGTTATATGTTAAGATAATTTTTGTATTTACACATTTTATTTTAACAATATTTTTATACGTATGTTCTAGGAACACAATAACTGAGCTTTGTTCATAGGTCCATAGAGGGATAACCATTAATTACGATAAATTATAGAAGTCACAAACCATTATTTCGATAAATTATACAAGTCACATAGCTATTTATATAGGAAACATGTACTGTCTTTGAAAATATAGAGGTGTTACTATCAACATTTATGTATACAATGCCATGAGAATTACTAATTTTCTACCATAGATAGCTCTGGTATATTTACTTCAAATATTTTTTAAACAACTTGATGTAACCGCGTTAATTTGTGCCGCTCCGAAATCGCTTTATTCTAGGAATTCCGTCCTTAAGTTGACCTTTTTTTTCGGCCAGCAAAACAGATGCGAGCGAACAACGCAGTCCTGTTTTGCTGCGTTAAAAATTATATTGTTACCCTAGGGTAACAATATAATTACGCGTTCATATCAATCTAATAAAAGAATGTACCTACCTAAAAATTTCAAAAGTTTGATAATGTGTGACTTTCTTACGGTTGAGTTAGGGAACATTGTATTGTGTAAAGTGATATATCAAGCCAGTCCATACCGGTCATAAGCCCTATGGGCACTCTGTAAAGACTTCCATTTAAAGAGATTTGTCTCTGTGAGACCTCTATAATTTATTTTAATGAATAACTTAACGAAACTATAAATTTATTTGCATTTTTCATGGAACAAAAGGTCAATTACTTTAGCGAAATGCGTCACAAAAACGCCCAGGCTTGTTAAATCACATGCGTGCATTGTGACCTCACCGGAAATTAAACCCAGAATCTTCTCCCGATTAAAAACTCTTTATCATACCTACTGGACTACGAGAGGTTTTTAGGTAACAGTAAAGGGCTTACTTACTTTACACAGTCGAAAAAATCGAAAAAACGATGGGATGTTGCGGGTCGGGGGGGAGAAATACTACCCTTATTTCTATAAAATCAACTCTAAAGTAATGTAGACGTTGGCATTTATCTTTCCCTTAGGAAAACGCGCATCGGGCATACAACATGTACGCCTGATTTATTCTTGTTTTATTGACAAAACGTTATTGGATGGTTTTGTAAGCACGGCTCAACCGTCACACCTCCATCCATAATTCATCGGATCCTGTCTTCCGAGTGACGGCCATGAGTGGTCCGTATCAATAATCCATGAGCGCTCAACTTTTCTATCGAGTCACTAGAAACAGTTCAGCTGCGTGATGTTTCCACTCGTTTTGGTTATTCCAGAACAAAGGTTCGTTGATTACATTTCTGAAGTTCGGCAAAGGTTGGCGATGGTCCGATTTATTATTTATCAACGTTATCAAAGCACAATGCACATACGTATTATTTGTTAAAATTTTAAAAACGAATGAATCTGTAAAGTTGCGATTCTTAAAAATATATCGTACACGTGACATTAAAAAATCAAGCATTCTTCGAACATGAAGACGCCAGATTTTTTAAGGATATGTGACCACATATACCGTAGAGTGTGTCACTATGTATGGAGAAAAAAAAGGATTTTATTTTTGATAATTATAGTATAATAATTAATTATCAAAAGTTACGTTGCATTTATAGTTAAAGGGAGATGCAAAAAATGCAATTTTATTAAATTAAAAATTATGAATAGAACACAACGTTGTTTACTTCACACAATGACAGTTTAATTAAATAAATTAATTAAAACGTTTTCGATGCTTACTGCATCATCTTCAGTAATATACTAACTTAAGACAAGAAGACATTTGATTTACTACATAGGGGCGGGAGTTGTCGGGAGTGCGGGAGGGGCAGGCGGAAAGTGAAAGTGGTTGCTGGGAGGGGCTAGTATGGTAAGAAGGGGGGATGTAATAAGTGGTGTTTGTATGTTTAAGGCCTTATCACTATTAAGATGAATTTCTATATTTACCAAGATGTCCAATTTCTTTCCTTTTTTGCATACATGCAACACCTCCACGTTATCATACTTGAAGTGATGTCCCTCTGATCTCACATGGTCTGCTATCTCTGAATTAATACTGAAATTTTTTATCCCTTTAAAATGTTCATCCATTCGCGTTTTTATTTTTCTTCCGGTTTGTCCTATATAGCATGATTGGCAGTTCCCACAGTTAATTTTATAAACCCCACTATTACTTGATGTTCTGTTTTAGTTTTATTATTGAAAATGTATTTCTTAATGGTGTTGTTTGTGTAGAACGCGGGTCTGAAATTTCTATCTTCACATAAATTAAGAAGGTCTGTGGTGAGTTTTCCTATATATAAAATTCTTAAGAATGTTCTTAGGTTTTCACGGCCACGGTATGCACACATACCAACCGTTATCTACATGCGAACTCCCACCATCATCCTGCTCAAAAAAGAGGTCTCATCAACACTTTGGCCACGAGGGCCAAAAGGATATGCCAAGATGAATATCTACAGGAGGAAATGATAACACTCAGCGACGCACTGGAAGGCAATGGTTACCAGAAGCGACAGATACAACGCGTCATAAGTACGAGGTCTGTTCGCCCTGAAAAACATACAGAACCTGAGTGCAAAGGCATCGCCTTTCTGCCTTTTGTCCAAAGCGTTACAGACAGAATTGCCAGAGCTCTCAAGAAAAGAGACATTAAGACAGTTTTTGGTACCAACTTCAAAATTAAGGATATGTTGAGATCAGCAAAGGATCGAGATCGCTTAGAAACAGACGGTGTGTATAGACTCGATTGTCAAGACTGCGATAAAGTATACGTGGGGCAAACGGCGCGTACCATTTCCAAAAGGGTCAACGAGCACAAACGGGCATGCAAACTCGGTCATCCAGAAAAATCAGCACTGGCTGAGCATTTTCTGGATACCGGCCATCATTTTGCATTCGAACCGAAAATCCTTGGGAAAGCCTAAGAGTCACCATGCGCGTCTTATCAAGGAAGCACTAGAAATCTACAAGCATCCGATAAACATTAATAGAGATGATGGTCTCAAATTAAAAACATCTTGGTATCCGGCGCTTCAAAGTCATTCTCGTCGCAGACTCCGCAGAGATAGTGATCAGACAACAGATGAATCATACATACAACACAATACAAACACATCATGACTTCGGCACGGTATTGCAAGCCGATACTTAACCACAACACCAACATTCAAGACAACACATCAGCCCTGATGATGGACCCTGCAATGGGATCCGAAACGTCGGCCCGAAAGGTCGTAACAACACGGCATAATACCCCAGTAAACACAAACTTGAAGATATAAAATTCTTCTCCACGGTTTTTCTGCGTTCATGTTTTCTTTTGGCTTGTAGTATATGTATTTTTGAATTAGTGTATCTGTGTATGAGTCTTTACGGTATATTTTAAAAATAAAATTTCCTTGTTCTATTGAAATCGTGATATCTAGGAAGTTCCTAGATAAGATAGATCTAAGAACTTAAAATAATATAATAAAATAGATCCTAAGATTTTTTAAATATACCGTAAAGACTCATACACAGACACAGTCATACACGCAGACTCTACACATCCACAAGCACAGAAGATGGCCGCATTTAATTCAATGATTCATAGATTAATCTCCATACCATTGTCACCAGAGGGCTATAAGACGGAAGTGAAAACAATTCTCAAAATCGCAACTAATAACGGTTACAAAGAAAAAACAATAATAAATAAAATTAAAAAGAAAGAAAAAGATACACTAATTCAAAAATACATATACTACAAGCCAAAAGAAAACATGAACGCAGAAAAACCGTGGAGAAGAATTTTATATACAGGAAAACTCACCACAGACCTTCTTAATTTATGTGAAGATAGAAAGTTCAGACCCGCGTTCTACACAAACAACACCATTAAGAAATACATTTTCAATAATAAAACTAAAACAGAACATCTAGATAATAGTGGGGTTTATAAAATTAACTGTGGGAACTGCCAATCATGCTATATAGGACAAACCGGAAGAAAAATAAAAACGCGAATAGATGAACATTTTAAAGGGATAAAAAATTTCAGTATTAATTCAGAGATGGCAGACCATGTGAGATCAGAGGGACATCACTTCAAGTATGATAACGTGGAGGTGTTGCATGTATGCAAAAAAGGAAAGAAATTGGACATCTTGGAAAATACAGAAATTCATCTAAATAGTGATAAGGCCTTAAACATACAAACAACACTTATTACATCCCCCCTTCTTACCATACTAGCCCCTCCCAGCAACCACTTTCACTTTCCGCCTGCCCCTCCCCCACTCCCGACAACTCCCGCCCCTATGTAGTAAATCAAATGTCTTCTTGTCTTAAGTTAGTATATTACTGAAGATGATGCAGTAAGCATCGAAAACGTTTTAATTTATTTATTTAATTAAACTGTCATTGTGTGAAGTAAACAACGTTGTGTTCTATTCATAGTTATTTACAATGAACTTCCACAAAGTTAATCACGAAAATTTCGAAATATAATTAAAAATTATTCTCAATCCTCATTTTAACAGGCAATTCGTTGAACTATTTAAAACCTCTAAATGTATAATGATGCTGAGCAGTTTTGGTATGTATTACAAGGATATGCAGTTTACCAAGAGTTATGTTTCTGCTACTTGATACTATTTGGGTCACTTCATTATTACTGTGAAAATTTTTATAAAGTTGAAGAATGCAATTTTGTTTATAAATATTTTGTAATGTGGGGACTTGAAATTTATTAAATAGGTCTACAGTCGGATAATCATTAAATTTTTTAAGAATGATCTTTATTTTCAATTTCGGTGCAACTTTTAAAGGTTTTAATGACGTTTTGAGTGCACTACCCCATGAGATAATACCGTATTGTAAAACTGACCAGAATAAAGCATAAAATAAGATTTTCAACAATTGTATTCCTAAAATATTATTTTAATAAATACATATATAAGTTTTCTTATTCTTTCTACAGTTTTATTGATTTGTAGTTTCCATTTAATATAAGAGTGAACTATTATCCTTAAATATTTAATACTATTTAACTAATATTGATCAGTCGTTTTTACATGTATTATTATTATTTTATTTAGGACAATTATATCAAACGTATCTTTATCACTATATTATTGGGCGAGTTTCTTTCAATCAATATGAAAGTAATATATTAAGTTTTTCTGAATCAAAGTGATAATAAGTTATCGTCGAACCATGGTTTAACAATATTTAAACTCCGATTTGCTGCAGCTATAACTTCATTCCAATTACTGCAGCCAAAAACAAGAGCTGTATCATCAATATAAGATAAAATCTGACCGTTAATACATAAATTTAACATATAATTGACATTAATAATAAATATTAAAGGTCCTAGTACAGTACCTTGCGGTATACCAAACTTTGATTTTTTGTTCGAAATTAATGTATTTTTTAATTTATAGACTTATTCCTTTCATTCAGGTAGCTTTCTATCAAAGTTTTTTACTGTTATTTTATCGAATCCTGGTGCAGAACCACTTTTCATATTACGCATGACATTTTTAACATCGGAATCATTTGTATTTTGAAACATTGAAATATTTCCTTCGATTACTATATCGCGATCAATAGGATCTTCGTCATGATTGTTTAAAATATTTTTTGCTAAATTCATACCTACCATTGAAAAAATTATTTACGGAGTCAGCACATATTTTAGATTCTTTTTCAATTGTCATAATAATATTATTATTAATATTTAGTTTTTGTATACCTACTTTTTTTATTTTCTCATTTATAATCTCATTTAGTGTTTTCCATACTTTTTTGAGTCATTTTCTGAGGTTCGAATTTTTTTCGATAGAGTTTTGGAATGGTCGGAAACGAGCGTTTATATTTTTTAATTTTTCTTCATTACTTTCTTGTATGTATCTTTTAAATAACTCTTTAAATTTACACTTGTTTTTTCAACATTTGCTGAACTTAAGACACTGAGCCATGTTACATTTTTAAATTTTTCTTTTAATATGTTTTTGTTTAAGAAAGATTTTAATTTGTTCTTTTGAACCTTCTCTGTAGGTTTTTTGGGATATCGTAGTCAATAAAGATTGTAGTGTGATGGTCGGTGATGTTATTTTTCCAAATTATTATCTTAATATTATTTAAAGTAGCTGTAACCCATCAAAAATGACATGAATAAGTTTATTTATTTTATTTAAAAAAATAATTCTAAAAAAGGTTTAAATATATATATATATATTATATATATATATATATTGTGACGTAGCAACCTTTGTTCGTCACACCTCTTCGCGAAACCTCTGAAGAAATGAATTTATCGATCCCCGCACCAACGATCTACACCAAAAATTGATTTCTGACCGCGTAGGTACCACAAATACTCTATGGAACAAAATAATGTCTTTGGTCTACTGCGGATAGTTTCACAGCGGTCGCGAACGGCGGGGACGATATTACAAAATGGCGCATTCGGAATCTGACACTTCAGCACGCGAGATGTGAACCTTTCTGTGAACCCTCGTGTTAATAGATAAGCTCATTCCGAGAGACGCAATTTGAAGTGGCATAAAGATAACATGTGAAATTACATGATTGGTTGTTAATAATGTCTTTCGTCTTAATAGAGGGTTTTTCCACGGGAGCGCTTCGCGCCATGGCCAGGTGACGCAGCATGGAGTGAAAGGTGAATCCATTGCAACGCCTGGGGGGCAGCTGCAGAGGTGATGTTCCGGTAATCATCTGCATCGGCCGCCCAAAGCCTCGGGGCGGGGTTGTTCTCTGGACCCTTAAGGGAGCAATCCTCCTCAGATGCGAAACCAGCAAAATAAAGACCACGACTTGCCTGGTATTCAAATTCTCTCTAATAATCAATTTCACATCACGCCTGGAGCGAGCTGCGTGTTATCTGACTCCGTAAATACAAGAACATGTGCATCAGGTCGAGCGGTTTTAGAAAAAAGGAACATTGCTAAGCACGTGCGGAAGCGGTGTTTGTGCCAGACTATTGTAGCTTCATTGTTTTAAATGTGATATAGAAATTTTGCCCAGGTGTTCATTAATTTGCAGAATGTAAATACCACGCACCGACACCTGCGCTGCGTCACCGCCAGTAGTATAAAAATATTTAGTTCCACTGTCTTTTCCCTCCTTGTATGACGCGGCCGCTAGCGCTGATGTCGAGGCGTGGTAAATTAAATCTTCACCTCAATTTATTGTAAAGAAAAGGTTTTAATGTGAAAAAATCCCAAAAACACTTCATAAAAAAATTGTCACCTTCTGTGGCATTATTAATTTCTGTTTAAAATTCATTTGAATAAATTTCCCTTCATTTAAATAATGTTTCGTTGTATTACCCTAGTCATTGAACTGTTGCAACTTAAAATAAGTTAAAGTGAGAGACAGCTGAAGTGCAGCGTACACGACACCGGAAGTACCCTGAGTTTAAATTGTGGAAGTAAGGTGAGTCCGATTCTTCTCCGACTGAGCGAAGCTGGTGGCGACGAGGAGTTCTGTTGGGAGCAACAGAACTTCACGTCGTAATATATATATATCTTATATATATATATATATATATATACATATATACATATATCTATATCATGCGATAATTATAGAGACGCAATATTTAGTTGTTTTTTATTTTCATATTTTATATTTTTTATATCGACAATAAATTGATTAATTTTTTTTTTTATATTTTCTTCTCACCATATTTCAAGCTGCCCATCTCGGGATGGGTTCATCTTAGAGAGATCCTTACATATAACTCGATTAATTGTCACTTTTATTACCACAATTCTAGAACTAATTACCAGTCAAATTCTGTGATCAGCAGAATATCGAAGACTGGTAATGAATATGGATATACGTTTGACATTTTTAATTACATTCTAGTGAAAATAAAATTAATATTTGGAGAGATAATATACTACTCCATTCCTAACTACCATCAATATTTTGAAATATTCTGAAAATATTTGTTTTTTGCGATTTTTGCTAAAAATTGCTAATATTTTTATGTTTACAGAAATACAAAATTTACAATTTGTAAAGAAGTGCAGTATTTCATTATATACAATACAATAATGTAGTTTTTAAGACTATTAAATTTTAATTTTCGTTTTTCTCAAAGATATTCATTATTTATTTATCCCCTTTAAAGTAGTCTTTATCAGATGCACCAATCATAAACTTTTTCTAGAATGCAATTTTCGGTAGTCGCTTAGCTCTTTCAGTGATTCTGTCTTTATTATCGCAATTTTTGCACTATACTATACTCACTGATCTCTTCTAAAAATAAGCTGGATTGATAGAATTACAAATGACAAAGTAACGACCCGGATGCAAAAGGAAGAAAGAATTCTTCAAACAATTAAAGTCCAGAATTAACAATACTATCCACATCATGAGACATACAGAAATGTGCCAGATCCTGCACCTCATCCTTCAAGGCAAAATTGCGAGTGGAAAACCAAAGATATCCTGGCTGAAAAACTTGAGGCAATGATATCCACAGCTGCTACCAAGATTATGATCGCCAATAGTGATGGTCAAACCGTTATTTCAACCGGTTATGCATGGTTCTATCGTTTTATTTTTGTATCTGATTGTATCGATGATTGGTATCTGAACTAACTCATTCACAGAGACGGAGGATGTGCAGCGGATTTAGACCATAGAACAGGTGTGGGATGGATGAAATTGAAATTCGTAACAGGAATTTTTGCGACCCTAAAATGCCTATAAAACTTAAAGGAAAAATATACCAGAGTATTGTTAGACCTGCGATAATGTATGGCTCCGAATGCTGAACTATGTACAACTCCTACTCTAGGAAACTCGAAACAACAGAAATGCGAATGCTTCTTAAAAGTTCACGCATTCGTGGTAGCCGGGGTGATACGGACATAACAGTAAGCTGGAGAAATGACAGTTGAGATGGTATGAGCAAATAAGACGGAGACCACCAGACCACACAGTAAAGCAGGCAATGTCTCTGGAGCTTCATCGATTTCAGCGACATCGATAGTAATCCAAAGGAAGACTACAAATTTCCTGGGTGACTCAATGCTCCAGAATATTACAGAGAAACGGCCTGGATGAAAGCGATACCCAGAACTGAAGAAGATATAGCCTGAGAACGAGAAGAGCCAATCCCAACAGCCTAGATAGGTAATAAGTTGGGACAGTGCAAAGAAGAATAAGAAGAAAGATTGCATCGATGATTGGTAACTGAGAAATAATTATTGTCCGATCTCCGAAAAAGTACTACAGGGAGTACAAAATAAATTTTGTGAGTACTTACCAACTAGTCCGCTGTTAATTTAATAATACGTTATCATTATTGACAGCCTTTGACTTTTTAATTACGTGTTCAAAGTAATTAACGTTCCGACGTTTCTAAAACGTCCGAGGGCAGAATTAATCGCGTCACTCGTTTCGGATTTATTTCGACAAAGATGACACGCGAAACAATGATTAACCGTAATGTACTTAGTGAAGTTTTATCTCCCAACACCCAGACAGCCGGGACTGGGGCACAAAGCGTCATATAAACAGCGGCCATTTGTCAAACCGCGACATAAAACCTTGCTTAGAATAATGGCGCGAGTCATCCGTAAGGCGGGAAAATTTGACAGGTCGAATAAATTGTCGGTTCGAACTTAGCCTCAAGATGAAGTATGTATGAAGATTTGGGCGAAACAGCTGCTTTCCGGAGAATATTTATGATTAATCAATCGATCTAATATACCTACTTACGCAAGAAATAAATTAATCACGGAATTACGTTTTATTAAAAATATGACAAATCTTTCTAAATGTTTAAGGAAGAATGCCAGAGTCCGTAATGCGTTACATCTTGTACCAGCATTTAAGAAATATTTTATAGATGATTTAAGCAATAAATAAATCTAAGTGATATTTTCTTCTTAAAATTTTTCAAATTCCATTTGTGGCACCATTTTATAAATAAAATAATTAAAACTTTGCTTTAACTACTCAAATTTTGTTTAAAAAATTCAACATGTTTCGGGAGCGATGTTTTCTTCTTCAGGACGCATATTGAATTTTTATAGCAAAATCAGACAAACGAAATATCAGACGTATGAATGTGGACAAGGCAAGAAGTATACATCATCAAATCGTCTCTGGCTACCACTGCATGAAAACGGCATATAAAACATGTTTTTTGAAAAAATCCCAAATCATAATTTATTAACAAAAACTGAATATACAAAAATGTCTTCAAGACACAAAACCACCCCGCAAATATTTGTTTGTGATAACACCAGTGAATTTTATAAAATAAATTGGGTTACTCTCACAGAAACAAAGCTATTTATATGAGAAACGTGTATGCAAGACTTTTTATAGGGTGGCCCAGGGTTTACGAGGTGTATATGAGGATTTACTAACCATATGTATGTATTATATTGTATTTATATTTGTATGTTATAATCAATTGATTTAATTTAATTTAATTTACAAACATGTTTTTGAGAATAATTCAATTGCAAAACAACCCCGATTTTTTTATTTTTTTTATTAATTTAATTGTAAAAATATTCAATATTCTTGCTATTTTCAGACTAAGCTAAACGCTTGTATGAGTAAAAAAAATGCTAACTTGCTGTAATCCTGAAATGGAGCTCAAACAGCGACTATCATGACTAGGTCGTGACTGTCACCAACAACCTATTGCCAAAGAAACATTGTCAAACACGTCACCCTTTACTTTCCTCAATTGTAAAAAGACGATTTTGCATTTGCATCCCTTATATGGTGGTACATGTAAATCGTAATATATTACTTAACCGACATTACAATGATCAATTTACTTTATATACCTAAAATTTTTGCTACACATTGCCAATTGTGAGGTATAGATGCAAAGACATCAATATCCAAAAAAATAAAAAAATGTTTTACCGAGGATAACTAATTTAAAATGAACTGAATTCCAGATTTTATGTATACATCCCTTCCAAAATGATGTTTCCTATAAAACCTTGAATTCCTTACGAATTCATTAGTAACCCTCGGTGACTGCATTATTTTTTTTTGATATTGCTGCCTTTGTTTATGCTTCTTACAATTATAGTTTCAGAGAAATATTTATAGCATTCAGGTCGCTTTACATTCTTATACCTTCACCTTTGTAAGAACCCATTCACAAGTTGCGTCACAGAAAGTTTCTTTGGTAAATCAGAAACTTCTAATTGTCAAGAAGTCTAAACACGGACGGGGCACCATGAAAATGAAATAGCAAGCCGCACTTTTCTTTCGCGATTACAGCCTTACAGTAAATTATGCACAAGCCTCCTTATCGTATCAACGCAATAGTATTACCACTGAGCTGAACCACACCGAACAGTATAGATGCAACGTATAATAATGTACTTTTTAAATATAACGATGTTGATATGCGAATGTGCAAAATGCTTCACATCTTTCTACCAATGCGTCAAATTCAACGGCTTGTTTTAATATACTTCATAGGCCCTACAGTTTCGTTACCCACCCTCCGGGACTGATGGATGAGAAGACTTTGTATGTGTCTGAAGCTCGAGCGAAGGTTTCAAACAACTACTATATTTAACCTACGGTGCGCAAAGCAAAAGTATTATCTCTGAGTAAAGCTTACATTCGCGTGTAAGCGCAAATAGCTTGACTCTTTTTTTATAATGCCCGATAAATAAAATGAAATTTGCGACATTTCCGGACGGAAAACCAAGTGTTGGGGACTTGCTGACATTATATCACATTTTACAAGATAAAATAATATAAAGTAATTTTAAAGAACTGAATAGCAAGGCTCCAAGTATTCATTTATTTGGCAAAATCCCTTGCGAAACACTAAACAAGGTTTATTTCTTCACATTTGTCATTAATAAACCCGCGTTGTTAAATTAAAAATAAAGTCTACTTGCTTTACGGTTGACATTAAATTTATACACTAATTAATTTTGTTTTAAAAATAGTCATTTACTTGGGGCGTGCAGTTCATACATTCAAATAATTTGTGGACAAACAATTTTTTTATCTAATAAATCAAAATTGAATTTTTATCTTAAAATATTTATATATGTGCTAATAAATTACTACTAATGTTGTTAAATATTAGTAGTCATTTACTATAATAACAATGTTGTTCCAAAGTGATAATATATCACTTTGGAACAACATTGTTATTATAAGTGGAACAACATGTGAAGTGTGGCATGCAATTCAAATATATATTACTTCCAAAAAGAAATAAGTATACATTCTATCATGGGTGGAAATGGTGAACGTTACATATGTGTAAGTGATCACTTAAGCCAACCATACGATAGGTCCTATGCAACCAAAAAATGACTTCTATACCTACTTTTCCATAAAAATACAGTTTCGTCTCTGTGAGACATCTATAATATACATTAATTGGAAATAATACTAATTTCAGATATATGTTTCTTTCACAAATATAAAAAATATTTCATGATATCATCGATGGCAATGTCGTCGTAAATAAACATTTTAATATTGCATATAAAATGTTCAAAAACCTACATTTTACGAAGTTTCTTAATAAATTACCATAAACTAATTCATGTTAGTAGAAACGGATTGAATTTGTGTGATTGTTGAACTCGGTAATTCATTAAAAATAATAAAATAAAAAAGAACAAACGTACTCGACATAATCATTATGATTTGACAGATGGAATTCACACAAAAAGTTTTGGGTGGAATTTGTAAAAAAAGTCATTTCTGCAAGTGACATGCGCGCAGTTCTTACGTCACATTATATACGAACACGCTATTATATGAAAAAAATTCTTGTCCATTACAAAAAACTGGCAGATAGAGATGAGTCAAAATACACAGTTAAGGACAAGCTTTTTCTCGACTTGACTAGATCTATGGAACAAATTTGTTGGACGCAAACAAGTGAGATAAATTATGACTTGATAACGAAGTTAGATACAGAAACGTTGAAAATATGTAAAACATCTAGCCGAAGGACGAATTACGGCTAAAATTTTAAATCGACTTTTTCTTAAGATAAGGATTATTTAATTAATATTTGTTTCCCAAAGTCAATACTAATGCACACTTTTTTGCATATATGCGCTGCAAACCACTAATCATTACCATCTACAAAATCTATGTATACTACGACATACGACAATATATGTTTCTAACATTGTCCCAATAAATATTTCAAAAATACTGATTTAGAATATTTATACAACTTATGGTAGAATTGGTGAACATTGCATTGTGTAAAGTATCACTTAAGACAGCTCATACAGGTCATAATCCTTGAGTCATTCTATAAAGACTTTCATACACGTTTCCTATATAAATAGCTTAATCTCTGTGAGACTTCAATAATTTATCCTAATTTATATAAGTAGTTAATCTAATATTTTTAAAAAATATAATGTTCACCATTATTGAGTAGAAATTTGTAAAATTTCTTTCTCTCAGTCGATGTGCTCATGATTAAGCATCATGTCTCTGTATTCAGCTTTTACAGCGGGATCAAAATCAAATAAATTCCTTATCCTGTAAAGCGTTTGTACATTATTTCAGCCCAAATGGGCCACATTCCGAGGCACTATGTTAGCACACACAGGCATATGCCAATGCACTGTTAATGAAATACCTAAAACATTGTTTTGGAAATTCTCTAAACCTATTGTGGTCTTGTCACACACAGCTGGATCGATAGAAAAATTCAAATAAAATCTAACAAATACAAAACACACGTTATACGCATCGAAAATAAATATTATACCAACTAAGCACACGAATTGTTTAATTGGTTTAATATTTTTTTTAATAAATTCACAGTTTAAAAACTTTAATAAAAATTTGACGAAAATCAAATCCGCATATCTAGTGATCTCACTAAAAATCTACTTATATTGTGAAACGACAATGATATAAAGTTTTTAAGAGAATAACAAGAATAGAGCTCACAATGGTGCTTACCGTGGGAGATTAACCGTGATCGACACTGAAATCTCTGAAATCTTTTTGATTTCAAAAAAGATATTAAAAACATACAAAACCGATAAAAATGATAATTTATTAAGATGTAAGATAAGGTACATTAAAATATTGCGATTTTTTTTTTATCATTTATTTCTTAAATTCCGAAAAGTCTTTTAAGTGGGCATATAATTAAGTTTCACCCTCTGTCGATTATTTTTTTACAAAGAAAATTAATAATTAAAATTTCATAAGCCTACAACTGTTAGTAATAATTAAAATTTCATAAGCCTACTACCATATTTACTGAAGACCTCAAAACCTCCCAAAATTCATGTCACATATTCTGAGCTATGGCGTTCGAAAAACACTTTGGTAAATAACACGTTCTATTTGAAAATAGTTAACCACACTTTTGTTTATAAGAACTCGCTAAAATATTCCAGCTAAAAAAAATATGTATGAATAATAAAGGTTGCCTACAGATCCGGATTGAGAATAAAATATCTTCATGTACAAGTTTAATTAAATACAAATTAATTTATCATTCTTAGCACCTTAAAATATTTAACCAGTTGGTCCTGAAAATTAAGACCGCGGAAACAAAGGTTATCTGAACAAAGCGTACTGTTTGATAAAGGCAAAGAAAATGTTAAAACTTTTCTTAAATCTCAATCTCGGGTGGGTACTTATCTTTGAAATACAGATCACCTTTTCTCTTACGATTTTCTCCATTATTTTTAGTTCCTTTTTACAAGATAATATTTTTTAAATTTATAAACTATTAATTCAAGTTTTTTTTAAATAAGTATTTACTCCAGTAGCAAACTGCTTTTAATAGCTAATTATACTCAAAACTTATTTCAATAGTATGTTTACAATTATTTTATTGAATACTTAACATGTAAAAATTAATTATGTTTTAATGTTTTCGATCTATCTCTATACCTCTATTACAGTTTCATTTCTTTATTTGGATTTTTATTTCATAAATTTTTTATTGAGTTCTTTTTCTCGGTAACATTATTATTGATAGTAAATAAGTAATTTTACTCATTCAATACAAAATATTTATTTTCAGTAATCAAATATATTCTACTAATATTATCTACCACTAATGTTATCCCAACAATAATAATTTTGAATGTCCGTCCGACACTTCCTATCATATCCTGACCTCATTCCGTTTCCGAAATAAGTGTGATTTCAAAATTGTTATTAAATAAAATAAATTCATTGACTTAATGATTTCATAATAAAATACTCTGAAAAAGATTTTGCATTAAAAATATTTAGATTTTTTTAAATATTTCAGTTTAATGAAAATTAAAACTAATAAATGCATCCATTACTATTTCGCCAAGTCATTGGTATTAATCATAAGTCTAAATATGTAATTCTCTATGCAACAATGTCCGTCACTTACGCTACCAAATGGCACAAACAATGATAAGGTGTATAAAATGAGATACAAAAAAGTATAATTCTCGCTACCAGATAGCTCAAATAAAAATGAAAAAATGTACAATAAAACACGATTCTCTATTTAATAATGTCCATCGTTTACATTATCAAGACGCTACGCTACTCTAGATAGCACTGTTCTCACAACTTTAACTGGCGGCTGAAATATATAATAAAAGTACGACAATTTGACCAATATAGCTGGTTAATAAATAAATATGTAACAAAATTCTCGTTTTGTATCACTATATTTAAATAATCAAAATTCTCGTTTTGTATCACTGTATTTAAATAATCATCAACAATGTACTGTCCAGTAATAAGAAATTTCACCCAGTAACATTAAATTATACATAAGCACACCTCAAATATAAATATGATTTTTATTACAAATATTATATTTCTGACATAACGGGCGCCGTGTTTCTATGGTAATCGTATTGTATTGATTCAGTTGGATGACAGAAAAGTCATAGTAATGTAGGCTTTAATATCGGTTTGTATTTACCTAACCTGCAATTTCACAACCGCAGTTTTGTGGTTGCGTAATTAGGTTTTGTTCAAACAATATTCTCTCCGGGTTGAATTTCCATCTTGACGCGAACTAGCAAATATTTACGCTCAAATAATTATTACTTTAATTCGTTAAAATATATTATATCTTTAATTTATAGAATACTAGCTGTTCATATCCGGCGTTGCACGGATTAAAAATTAAGTTTAAAATAAATTTGTGAGGGTAAACAAAGGTTCGATTCGAACGGTAAAGATTTGTGTCGAAAAAATATTAAGGGAGGCGAAGGGTTAAAATAATAGGGGGGAAATGTCGCATATAAAACCCGCCAAGTCCTTAAGAATAAGATTCCAAATTTGTAGTCCGATCGAACAAACGGTACAGATTTGCATCTAAAATACATCAACGGAGGAGAAGGGTTAAAAGAATAGGGAGGAAATATCGCAATGTTGACCGCCGAGTCCTTAAGAAAATTTTCCTAATTTTGAGTGCGATCGGTCAAACGGTACAGATTTACATTGAAAATATATCAGAGGAGAGGAAGGGTTAAAAGAATAGGGGGAAAATGTCGCGTATGTTACCCGCCAAGTCTTGATGATAAGTTTCCAAATTTGCATCGAAAATATAACACACTCATTTAACTGTAACTGGTTGCGGATATTTTATACAAACCGTATGTTTTTCCGATAAACGATTCTCGACGTTTATGTCTATATATCTACGTCTATGTCTATATATCTATGTTTATACCAAACTTCGAATACTATGCAACGGAGAATAAAGTGTTCCCAGCTATAATAAAGTGTTCATATACAAGCGATATATTGCAAAATAGTTTAGATTAAAGAATAGCGTTATGTTCAATTCACGTTGAGTGACTTTGTACATTGAATATTTAATTAATAAATCGCTAATTAATTTCGAGTGTTTTTATTTATCCTTTTACAGACACGACACGTTACAATATGTATGTATTCGCTTAATAGTGTTGATTTTTGTTCTGTATAGTATAGTAATCATCTCACTCACTAGATAGCTCTCATCTTTCTCCAACTATTCTGCCGCTTGACTTCACTGCGCCGTCTTCACACCCATCCTACCAACAGAATGCAGAATCGTGCCGCCGCGCCGTCTAAATCCACTCAACCGAACTGACACTCTAGTACGAATACAGTATAAATATTTTATGTTAACAAATATTCTTCCTTACGGCTCATACAGTCGAGAGTCAAGGTCGGGTCTTTGAACAAAAAATTTCAATCCGTCTAGCAGTCATTCAAGTGCACCCTATTGTCATAACTTTGAAATTGTAAAAACTTTGCCTTAATTTTAAAATACTAAAACATTGAAGAGAAAATATTTTCATGTTGACTACGTTTTTTTAATTTTCTTATAAAAACGGGATAAAACACGATTTTCAATTACTCGTATATTTAAAATCATTCTGCCGTTCGTAATGACAGTTTTCGGGCTTCAATAAATATTTGAAGTCAACACACGTAAAACCCATTCCTACCCTCTGTCAAATATGGTCGACAGTTATAAGGCTCTATTTAGAGGAAAGAATTAAAATTTGAAAGAAAAAAGGGAATAAAATAGAGAAAAAAAGATGCGAGAGGAGTAGGTGTTGCCCCATTTGTCGCAGAAGTGGAATCGGTAAGAGATTAGAATGGTAAGTTGGAAGATAATTTCAACACCGGGACAGCAAAAATAATATAAGATCGTACACACTCATATTAAAATGCTCATTCATATAGTTAGTTTTGTATCTCTCAAGTATATTAATGTGGTTTGTTAACAATTTTTTTATCGAAACTTAATTAAATAACTTATATTTGATATTACTAGAATAAAAAAAAAATTAGATCAGTTACACGGATTTACTAGATTTACAAATACTAGTGACAGTGATAGTTATTATATTTTATACAATATGAACACGGGAAAAATCATAATCACAAAAAGGAAAGACTGAGAGGAATATCGAGAGGAGGATGATTGGAAAAGCAAAATAAATTTAATCATATTAATAAAAATACTTAATAAAATAAATTTATTCATATTAATAAATTTATTTTATATTAATAAAAATACTTAACAATACACTATTTATTGAATTATCAACTGATTAAAATAGTGGCTTTATACAATTTTTTGTTTTTTTTTTAATTTAAATGTATTAAAAAAAAATTGCAAGTTGCCTCAGACAATTATTTTTAATAATTGTCTAAGGCATTACAAAAATTTCATTTTTCCCCTTCCCCCTCATCTCCACAATATATAATTAATCCTGTGTGACGTTTTAGTACATTCTGAGATAAACGAATAAAACTGTTTTAAAAAATAATTGCATCTCATTGCGTTCATCTCAGAATAAACGGCACATAGGATTTATTATAGGTGTATACAGCGACGATATTCTGTTTAATATGTGCTAATTTATTTTTTGGATGCGCTAAGTGCTTTTTTTATTTTCGCAGCTCTAAAGATACTTTGCTAGTTATATATTTTTATTCTTTTGGTGTAAAATGTTGCGTGCTTTAAAAATAGTATCATAATTGGTGACACGTATTCCATATTCCATGTATTGAGATGTACATTTTTTAAATATTTTGTGAGAATTATAGTTATGACTGTCCGCTGAAAATATTAATGAGTCTATTTTTTTCGTTTTAGAGAATGCATCAATTAATTTTTCTTGTATTTAATTCATTTTTCTTATATAATTATATAACAATTTAGAAAAATAATAAAAAATTCTTAACTTCTTCTTCAAATGTAGCAAATTTATTTTGTGGTAACATAATTTTGTTGATTTTTTTCAATAAATAAGTGGTTTAAACAAAGTTAATTTATATTAATTATAAAAATTCTTATTTATAAAAAAGCATTTTGGTGTCAAAATTATCCAATATCCGATATAGTACGAATGACACGATAAATACACGACACGATTCTAAGATATATATGACGTATTATCCATAATCTTAATTTTTCCTGTCAAGTTTTTATAGTGAAATGCAAATCCTTTAAGTAAATTCAATTTATGAAGGCTTCTTTATAAATATAGAAAAAACCCTTCTTATTGAAATAAATTTTACCGGAATTTCTGTTTTTTTATTTTCCAATATTCATTTGCAAATTATGAACATCAATATTACGTCTTCTTTGTTTATTCATATTATTAAGTAATCCCAGTGACTTCGTCAAACCATCGGCATACGTCATATATGTTACTACCATATAATATAAAATGCACGAATATTAACTCTTTTTCCACGTAAGCTACCATTTAAGGTCAAATTTTGGCAAGTTTGAGTTGAAATCGTAAAAAAAATATATTGCACAAGGTGCTTACTGTTATATGGACCATTTAAAACATTGAAATCATTTTGTGGCTTGATGTAGGTACTGTAGACCATTTTTATAGGGACGTCTTCATAAGTTGAGACACCATAAAAACCTACGTTTGTACTGCAGACAATATCTTAATATTTTTGCTATAAATACGTCTTTAAAATCAATTCCAAGTCAGAAAATAATGGTGTTAATGAATTGAAAATAAATTAAATCTAAGATTGAAAATATTCCATGTGCCGATTTTCAGCATCTCTTTGTGTATGTTACACTGTGCCAATTCCTCTGGTTTTTAAGATTTTTGGCAATTTTTTAAGATTTGGTTAAATAACCTTAATTCACGCGCTTTACCGACGCGGAGGAGCGAACGTCACAGGAACGATTACCAAGAAGATTCCTCTTGGCAACCCCGGAGGGAAGACGGCCGGTGGGTCGACCCAGATTAAGCTGGGAGAGACAACAAAAAAACGTAATTGAAAACAAAATGGGTCTGGACTGGTTGACTCGAGCAGAAGCAGCGCAAGACAGGGGATCATGGAAGCATCTTGTCGAGTCTTTAGGCCCCCGACCCTACTAGGACAAGGGGAAGAAGATGATGATGATGATTGAAAACATTTAATCCAAGACTTCTTCAGATAACATTAACTGTGCAATAACATCGTGAGAAAGGGTGGGTCCCTTAAGTAGCACATATTGGCGTGCTTCACTTCTAGACATCATGGATTGTGAACTTTAAATCCGATCAGGACGAAATAAAAATGTTAAATGATAGCTGACTATCCCCTCTGTGTAATGTAAATACAAGATAATAAACACATGTTGTGATATTTGAATTAAAAGTTGCAGTTAAATATTCATAATGCAGTTAAATATTCGAAAGTGGATTCAATTTTATTGTTATTTAAATAAAAGATAGCAAACATCTATCATTTACAGCGGAATGAAATTGTATATGAAACTACCAGGGGGATATTAGGGATGAAAACAATAGTACGACTCTCAAGAAAAAACTAAAAAAATACGTGATACAACTATGTTGTATATATTAGGAAATATAAAAATTATTGTGTTACCTACTTTAAGAATAAAAAAAAAATTCAAATTCAACATCAAGAAAGCAGAAAACTAAAAGTACCGAAATTTAAAATAACTTTTACACAACGATAGCTCTACATATCTACAACAAAATACCAAAAGAGATAACAAATAAAACCGTGTAGCGATTCAGGAAACAACTGACAGAATAGTTAATAGTATTAGGCTAAACTATTGTTAAAAACATTATAAAACATTACACAATATTTTTATTAATTAATTTATTCGTTATTTTTACTTAAAGTGTACAATTACAAAAAAATATAACATTTAAAATAAAAATACATATTTTTCTACTATTTATCTCTATAAGAGTCAGAGACTCGTATATAGAAAAGGAGTAAATGTATGAACTCATGATAAAATTAACTAAAATTTGCAGATATAAAATAATATATGGTATAAATATGCATTAATCTAAGTAATTCAAATAAAATTTTAAAAAAGAGATATCGATCCAATACAAAGAATTATATATTTAGTTAGAAGTAGTAGTAGCTCTGAAATCCTGTTTTTATATAACTTCAAATTTTGTTTTTATTTAATTGTAAAGTATCAATTCATGATAATTATAATAACCCGCTAATTAAAACTTCTCAAGTAAAAAATTATCAACAATGGATTTTCGATACAATTCCAAAAAAGAATAAACACATCGAAAACTATTTTAACAGATAATCTATGTTACTCATATTGTTTAAACGAAGACAACTTATTACAAAATATATATTTTAATACCTAGTAAGCAGCAACAACAATACAATAAACTTTCTCCTGTCTTTTTATAAAAAAAATTATGCTTAAATTATAAGTAACATGTAATAAAATATTGTTTCAAAAATTACCAGTTAAAACCCCGATTACAATAATTTCGTCGTCTGTCTATCCGTCCGTCCATCTATCAGTCTCTCCCTCAGTCCATCTCTCTGTCCGTCCATCCGTCTTTCGGTCCCGTAACTTCGTAAAACGTCCGTAATTTCGTTTGAATTCACGGCTGAAAAAAACAATTTAACCCCGGACGAGCAAACTCTAAATCGGAGACCTACGGATGTTGCCATCATCGAATGTGTGGGACCCTTCTAAAATAGACTACATATACAGGAGCACAATTTATTTTCATTAGGTACACTAAGTGCTTATAAACATTTTCTCCGCAATTTATAGTATCTTCTGCGTGGTATAGTGATAAGATATTCGATTCCCGCCCGGAGGACTCTCGGTGCCGGAACTTTTTTTCTCATTTTATTTTTTATTTTATGTAGATATCTATTTTGTTTATAATATTAATTATTTAATTATGTTGTCTTGTTAGTTTTACGCACGTTCAATCGCCACAATCGTCAGGGTTTAATAAAAGTGTCAAATATATTTTCATAAAAGTCGTTATTAGTATTTCATTGGTGTCGGCTATAAATAAGAAAATACTTATTCTTTAGGAACCGGCATGAAAAAGTACTGTAATTTTTGACGGATTACAGTTAGTTTATAATAAACACCGACGAACGACCGTAATAATTACCGGATCGCCCGCAATTGCCCACCAGGAAAGTTACTGGCCACACAATTGCTCGCTAGGAAAGCTGTTCGCCATTTTCAATAAACATGTTTCTTAATCGATATACATGTAAAAAAAGAATTTAAAAATTCTGTCACGCAATTGGCGAGCAACTTTCCTGGTGAGCAATTATATGCCGAGCAATTTTGGGCGAGCAATTTTCGGCGAGCAATTTTCCGCACACCCTCGATAATGAAATGAAATGATAAAAATATGTATTTGTGTCGCAAAATATATCGCAATAATTAATTAATAAATAAAATAATAATAAAACGTAGTAACTAACATCTTATCTCCAAAGTGAGATGGCGGAATGAATATTCACGTGACAACACGCAGGTAATCAAGCGACAATCAAACACAAGGAAATATATATCGGCCACTAGAATATTCCCAAGTCTGCGCTCACCTAGAAACTGGGGAGTGATGGTACAAAAATAAATAATCGTTAGCCCCATCAAACTTTCCAGACACGAACTCCTTCCAGAGAACAGAAAATGAAACTAGGTTGACCCGTAGCGACAGCGCCTAAGCAAATGTTCCCTCAGCGAACAACTCCGATTCCAGTATAAATCTTCTGGACGAGAAAAGTTGTGGACATCTCAAACTCCCCAAAGTTTCGGGATCGCGGTGAATTGTTCTGTCGGAGTCTGCTACCTCCGCAGCCTGGATCCAGACATTGTTATATTTGGGAAAATTTTAATACAATGCTGAAAGTTAACCGGGATTTTAATCCATGAATACAGTGTTCTTCTGGAACTTAATCTGATAACCAAGTTTCACAAAACGCTGAATGCTAATTTCAGTTCATTAAGCTTTAGCGAAACATTCACTTAGGTATATGTACGAGATCTTCCATTTAATATAATAAAAATTAAATAAATATCAAAGTGTGTCTGTCACTGAAAAAATTAAACGAACAAATGTTTATTTCAAAAAGAACCCAGCCTCCTAATAATGCCAGTAGAATATATCAGGCACGTTTATCCCGGAGTTCGTATGTTTTTAAAGAAACATATCTTATTATTCGGTAGAAATAATATGTATTTAAATAAAATATTTCCCGTGTAGTTTGAGCAAAATCTACTACGGATATTTTATTAAAAATATTCTATTTTTCGAAATAAATATTTGCCATTATATTTTTTTCAGTTTTATACAAATGCATACTTAGTTTGATCATGTGACCAAATTTCTGAAGATTGTCCATTTAAACAACTAAATGTTGGTTTATTATTAATGGAAATTATTTATATAACGTACTTATTTAAAGCGCTCATAATGTACAATAACCGTACGATTTAAAAAAATTGTGAATACTAGGATTAACCCAAGGATGATTATTAAGCCGATAGGGGGTTGTATGAAAGGACTCACCATTTACCACAGAGGATTGAATGGAAGGGCACATCAGTGTAAAGAATTGCATTATGCAGTGACACACCAGAACTTGTATGCGGGTGAGAATAGGATCCGATTCTAAAATTCGGGCATCCTTCGATATATGAATGCAGGCATGCCGTTGTGTATGAACGTTATAATGTTTTGTTAAATACTGCAAATAAAAATTCCTAATATACCTATTAATAAAAAATGGAGGAGCGTGGACTCATGCACGCGCAGTAGAAGTTATATTTCTTTGGCTTGATTGTGATAATTGATATTAACATATTTGTTAAGAATTTATATTAATACAATGATGACCAAAGCTTTTTCATTGGTTGCCGGCCGCGCCGAGGATTATTGCAATACATATACGAAACACGCCGTATATTTTAAATACAAATTTCAAAAATTTAGTAGACATGGTATTCTATCGTGGGTGGAAAGGCGAACGTTACATTGTGTAAAATGATTACTTAAGCCAGCCGTACGATAGGTCGTAAGCCCTATGTACACCCAAAGACTTCTATTCCTACGTTCCCATAAAAATACAATTTCGTCTCTTTGAGACATCTATAATATATTGGTTGATTAATGATGTCCCTGTGACAAAATTCAGTATTGTTTTGAAAAATTTGGACATACTCAAAATATACAGAATATCACCAATTTGCAAGGAAGAATTCCCCCTACTTAGGAAACCTTCCGATTTTCATGGAATGTATCGTGTTTGTGAGGCAAAGCATGTTAGAGAGGCACAAAGTACAGGTAACTAGTGAATTATACTTACAGTCTATTTACTCAAAATTAATTTTGGTTACAAGTAAAATTAAGCTCAGAAGATAAATAAATAAAATAAAATAAAAAGGAAGCCAAAGACGGGATGATGGAAAAAGCGTGACGCGAACAGGAGTCGACACGGCCATTTCTGACCTGGAATTGGTTGAATCGCTCACATTAAAATCATTCTAAACTTTGGCTCATAATCAACTTAATAGTTTAACGGTTGTTTTATCTGAACTTACCAAAATTTAGATCAATTTACAACAACGCTATGTAGTATGACATTATCTCACAAAATATATTGTTATACATGCTTGCTCCACCATATGACAAGCAAGACCCTCGAATAAAACTGTCATCGTTCAAGAAACGCAAAACCATTTTAAAATTATGAGATTACTGTTAAAGTACAACGACAATTAAAACGAAGGATGTTTTGAATCACAGAAACTGGCTATTGCCGGCTATCAATCGTAACGTTTTCGACTTCAATTATTAACTTCGATAGCTATGTTTTAGCTTTTCTTTATTGATTTAAAATTTAGTTCAATCAAATATAAAATAAACCACATTCTTTTTTTTGATCGAATGGAAGGCCGCCTGTCTTAAGAAAAAGTCAACCGATCACCAAGCTGTTCAAAATGCGAATCTTCTGCAATCTGCAACAGAGCTTGATATCTGTAGTTTCGCGCACCGCCGCTAGGGGCGCCAGAGATGTCAACTAGTTCAAACATCTCAAACCAATAAAAACCAAATGTGTAAACATGGTTATTCAAGCAGTAGTCCCCCGGAATTATAGGTGTCTGAACGCTCAAGGTTACTACTTTTAGCATGTTTTGTAAATGTAAAAGTCAAAGATCACTTCTGTCTATCCCTCAATATCTATATCAATTTAATACCACAAATTTTAAACAGGTTTTCATTTCGTTGAAGGGTGTAAACCTTTTTTGGACCACCTCCGTATATGTATGTATATCGTTGTACGCGCTTCCATTAACGCCTACGCAAGCTGTCACCGTCAACAACACGGGGATTTAATTACAATCATTTCCAGTGAAATTTCATTACACTCTTTTTATTATTTCCACATCTGCGGACCTGAGACGCTTTCTGCTTTCAAGTGGGCTCATTGCGTCGCGGAAAAAGCAAAAATTAAAAGTCTCCAACTTGACGCGTCTCACTTAATATGAACATTTGAGATAAAAAAGCTTAAAAAATATATTATTAATGAAAACTTTGTTAACTTTCATTATTTATTTATAACGATTAGAAAGACTTAAGGACGGCATGAGGAATGGGCTGGAGATTAGAGTCCGGTGGGTATGTGGGCTTGGTCACTAAACGCAGAAGAGGTGAAGTAATAGAGGGTGTTTGAATATTGATTAGTTCCCTCTTCTGCGCCTAATAACCACTCCCTGTACCCACCTCACGCAGTCCTTTAGTCTTGAGTTTGGTATAAGTAACATTATTGAAGACGATGCATTAGCATCTAAAACTTTCTTATAGTTTTAAATAAATAGTGAAAGTAAACAAAATTATCATTTTTTAATATTTTATTTAAAATGGCCTTTCACAAAGTTACACAAGAAAATTTCGAAAAATTACAAAAAGTTTGTTTATCACCTGGACCAGTGAGTACCTTCCGCTCATGTTTTTAAACTCACGGAAACGGCCTCGAATTCAAAGGGAGGATTACATACGTTTCACTTATCTATCATTCATGAACGGACGTGAGATTACATCACCACGTACTCGGAAAATAAGGCGCGACGACCTCGGCAAAAATTTCGTTTCTTAGCAATACAAGCTGTAAAAAAGATGATACAAAATATTTCTATGAATATTATAAAAGAAATATTTTTACATTTCTATGGAATGTGAGAAGAAATGTAACCTATTTTATCTGTGATATTAAATGATAATAAAAAAATATTCTTATATATACCTTAACTTTGATAACAATATTGTTTAGCTTTGTTTTCCCATTTTTACACATTTGATATATGGGAAAGGCAAATTAAAGTTAATTTATGGAGACTTCTTAGGAATTTGAATGGACTGTAATTATTATGAAAATTATTTGTATATTTCAAAAAAAAATTAAAACATATATCTTATATATTTTTGTGTTGCCAATATTTCTTAACATTAATTTATATTTAAACATTAGCAACATAAAATAAACATTCATGTCATTAGCTGTTAAATTAAGAATTCTATCACATGATCGTACGCCTTGGTTAAAGAATTGCTACGAGCTTATTTTTGGTTTTTGTGTTTAGTTCGTAGACCTCCATATTTAATTTTAATGAAGAAAAAATAATACCTTAATAAATATTATTAATAAGTTCTGCAGGTTAAGTGTCATTTTAAATGTGACAGATGTTTTGGCTTATCAGGCCATAATCAAACACTGAATATACGACTATACCACGTATAATAGACTTATTTATAAGGTCTAAGTTATTTTGTAATGTAGATGTTTTCGGTGAAGCCCTATATTAAGACATAAGAAGAATACGAATACAGTTTCAAAACACGAATACATCATGAATATACGACAAGACAAATAACGAATAAAAAACTAGAAATAAAAAAAACAAATAATTACGGAGACAGAACCAAACAGTGCGTAATTCCAAAATTATTCAACAAGCTACCGGATAAAATAAAAAATGTAACGGGACAAAAAAATATGAAAAAGACATTAAAATAATACTACAGTGAATTGTGAAGTGGATAGGAAAAGCAAAAATTAGATGAATATAGTAGCTTATTATATAATATATCATAAATTAAATACAATTAAGTAAAGAAATGTACATACACTTATTATAATTAAATTCTTGCGTTTAAACTGTAATTACAGTTTTGCAAGAGGTAATTTAAAAATAAAAATAAAAATAAAAATAAAAAATTAAAATAAAAATAAAAAATATAAAAAAATAAAAAAAGATTCTTTTTTCCTAGGCATTTATAAAGATTCTCCCCATTTATAAAATTCTATTTTACCCTTAATTATCGTAATTTTCCGTTTTCTGTAAGTGATTAACTGAATTATTATGAAAGTTCCTCTATTTAGTTCTTATTTTATGTACACTCATGAGATTATTACGTTTTTTTTTTAATTTATGGCCTTGATTTTGGGATTCATAAACATTTTAAGTGGAGAGAAGATCATTGTTGACTATTTAATAGAGTTATATTGGGATCGTTTGTGCTGCAAATTTTGAATCTAAATTTTTATTTTTGTAACTGCGCAGATGTTCCGTGAATCTACTTGAAAAAAACATTCCCGTATGTCCAATGTATGTGGCATTGCAGTCTTTATAATCACAAAATAATTTATACATGCCATTGTTTTATAAGTTTGGTATTTTACTTTTCGAGTTTTTAAGATTTGTTGGATGGCCTGGTTGGGTTAAAAGTCTCAACAACCGTAGAAATTGTATGAGAAGATGTATGAATGTGGCCGAAGCAAAAGTGGTGTGCCAGGATAGAAGAGTGTGGCGTTCAATCCTCTCTGCCTACCCCTGCGGTGAATGCGGTAAAAGCTTAAAATTGGCCGAACAAAGTTTTCGATAGGATACGAGGATTATATCGATCTTAATTGTACATTGTACAATTGTACGACTTTATTAAAATTTTATACGTGTAAGCTCTTAATTAGGCTCAGAGCAGCTTCTGCCACTTATGTATATCTAACAAATTACATGTATCAAGAAATCAGGTAATTATCGTACTGTTCTATTCCAAGGATCTAAATGTATAATAGAGCAAATCTGCCTGGTTTTAAATTAACCTTTGTGTACAAAATGTACAAATCGATGACTGAAGGTCTAAAACCATCTCGAAGTAGGAAATTTTAAAAGTATATATAACAAATTTAATATCTATTTAATATCTTATATCAGTCATTTGTCATTTTTCTAATAACTGTATTGCAGGGTAAACGGTCAGATTTAAAAAAAAAATCCTTATTTGCTTTCATAATGGACGAATTACGCAAACAATTATCTTCATAAAATGAAATACCTGTATCATTTTCATAGATTTTAAAATCATTCGATAATTAGATTACAAAATGCTCTTAACGTATTTATACGAATACGAGATTCAAATCCATTTAAAAAATTATTTAAATATTGCATAAAATTAGTGGTGAAATAGTTTGTAATATTATCAACTACTTGCGTGTTAGTTGCCTCAATGCCAGGTCAAACCATGCTGGTGTTTTCCGTTGTAAATATTATTGGAAGGCACTTAAGTATGATTTCGCAGATGATACCTATGTTGAATGACCATTTGGCAGAGTTGGAGTTGATGGTGATTATCACCGTGATGAGGAAGATACGTCTTTACCACCGCCTTTACCACCGTCTTTACCACCGAATTCTTTTGATGTTTAATGTAGTGTATTACGATATATGTAGGTAGTATAGTATCAAGTTAAAAGGGAAATAGATAGAAAAAATAAATACTCACGGTAGGTATTTTAAATTTATTCACAATATTTATAGAATTCAATAAATAGTTAAAGATCATAACGCTAAATCCATGTGGCTGGAATCACGATGCTCTTTATTTATAATCCCACTTTTCGGGCACGTTGATAGGCGGTATTGGTACATGGATATAAAACGAATTAAAAAAATTATAACTAAGTTTACTTAAATGTAAAAACAGTATTAATTGACTTTTAACAACTCTTTTTTTATAGGTATGCTTTTTCCGTATGTAAAGAGAATGCATAAATGTAACTTAAGTAATTTTAATATTAACAAGTAACTGAATTCTAATATTTTATACTATTAATTCTACCGCTGTAAATGTAAAATCTGTGTTGAAAATATTCTTTATTCTTATAAATTTCCAAATAATTACGAGAAATATATGAAATATGTAACTCTGTTTAAAAATATTTAATGATAATTCTAATTTTGGATAATTATTACGGAAGTGCAAAAACCGGTATTCACAAATAAAAGTCAGGAAGATTTTCACGTTTCCGGTTGTTTTTTAAATAGGATTTAATATTTTTATATAACAATGTAGCCGAAAAGTTTGTTGGTGTGAAGCAGCAAATACTTCCGATTTCAATTTATCTATCAATACAGTTTTCAGCTTGCAACGGTCATTTTCATCATGAGATATGAAGCTTGCAAATATTTTTAACTTTCAAATTTAAAAAGATACAAGCAAAAAAAAAAATTTGGTACTTTAAAAAGTAAGATAAGACGGCATTTTTTTTGTGATGTGTGAAATACTTGTGATAAACTTATATGTTTCGGCATTTTAGCGTTTTACAATGCAATAAAATATTAAATGAATATACCTATAAAAATCTCTGATGGAGCCGGTTAGGAGAGCTAGTCAGCTAAAACTAGAATACTTAAAAAGAAAATCAAGTTCGCAACAGAAAAAAGGGAAAATATATCTCTGCAAGATTCTTGTCTATAATTTATTTTTCCAAATGGAGATTTTTATCTTTCCGACTAGTTCTTTGGTAGGGTAGAACCCGCTTTTATATCATACTCTTTCAAATATTAACTTTAAAACACGTTTTATAAAAATACGTAGTTTATTTAACCACGCAAGGTTATTTTATTTGAATTAGCTCTACGAGAGCGAGTAAAGTTTTTCTATCTATCTTTGGCCGGGAATATTCTTTTACTTCCACACATTACCCTTAAATATATGATATATTAAAATGTCTATGTAACACATTATTATTTTACGATTTTCATTCCAGTACCCACACGACTTCATCCGAGATTTTCGTTATTTTGTACATTTATTACATTTTTCCTTTTATTTACCAGAAAAATTCTAAAACTTTTGCGATACTTGCGAGAAATAAAAAAACAAAAAACAAATCATAAATTTAAAGCAAGACTCATCGCATTCAAATATCTTTTTACAAAATTTCAATTTATATTTCGACGGGTTTTTAGAAATAGATTTTTTACGAAAAATATGAATACTTTTGAACGATCTTTGAAACACGATATACTTTTGAAAAAATTGAAAGCAGTACCTATAGCTGATATTGCGAGCTGAAAATAATCGCATTGATCTAAATAATTTAGGTAGAAAATGCTGTTTTAATATCAAGATCTGGGTATCGGAGGGTTTGTTGTATAATTGTAAATAAAGTGACAGTTTTTAACAAAAACATATTAAGATAACTAAGTGAGACTTCATTTACTTCGTGCATCGCAGAGCATTATATACCAACATTTTTATTATTATTAACGTTGCGGTGCAGAATTACACTTGACTTCTTAGACAATATGAAGACACAAAATTTATACTGATTTCGGTAAACAAGTAAGACTGTGTAGCTCTCGGGACACACTGTACTCTCTGTACTTCGCGATCGTTGACTCGGTTATCAGTTATGGCATGAGCAGTTATGGTCTTACCTACAAAACATACATTGATAAAATCAAACAGTTACAATAAAGATTCATAAAACTTATAGTAGATAATAGAACTAAATGTATGTACAAGGATGATTATAATAAATTATTTAAAGTATGCAAAATATTACCAATTGACCAAAAAGTAAAGTATAATATAAAAGTAGAAGAAATGATAAATAATATTAATATACACACTGACACGCACCATAACTATGCAAGATCGACAGGACGAACAATGAGAATACCAATCACTAACAACGTGTATGGTGAAAGAAAAAGAGTTTATATTGTGCCAAGAATCTTTAATAAATTAGATTAAAAAATTCTTTGAGATGATGCAAGACAAAAACTCCATTGGCTTCAAAAAAGTACAAGCTAAAAGAATATATATTAAAGCTATGTACCTAATCTTACATTAATTTATAATTACATATCATGTATTACTTGTAAAAATCATGCAATATTCGATAATGACCTTCAGCATAATCTTCATTATAAAATAAAAATTATTGTCAAATATTGAAGGCAACTACGCCGTAAAACTGCTGTGCAGTTTGGCATATGCATAATGTAATAAGTATCAAAAAATAAATAAATATGAAAAAAAAAAAAGTTGTTATAAGTCCGGCTCATTCCCACTATTGGTGAACGACGTTCTTGACAATAACACTTGGCGCAGTAGTTATATATGAGTCAGGTTTAAAAATGGAAAGAGTTAACAACAAATATATCAATTTTATTCCGCATTCAGGAACACTCAAACAACCGTGAGCAGTCCAGGATCACCTAGAGCAATAATTGTAAGTGTCATTATTTTTTTAAATTACCAGTATATCCAATTAAATACAGTACTGCACTGAACAAAAATAAATTATGCTCAATATTCAACATTTTTAAGCACCTTTTTAATTTTTTCCTTTCTGTGGACTACTTTCCTCACCATTAAGTTTCATATAAGAACAAAAAGTGAAGAGCAGAAAAAAACTATGTTTCTTTTTCTAATTGAAAAATTAAAAAACAAGTGAAAGCGAAGATATAAAAAAAATATGTTCCGTTCACTTTCGTGCTTATATTATTTTAATTTTAAACTTTTGAATAACGTATAAATATGTACTTTTATAAATAAAAACTCTTACGGGAGTCTTTTGTAATATATTTAACAAGTATTTTTTTGTAATTAAGTTTTTATTAATATACTGATTTGTGATATTTCATCATCTGAGTTCCTTTGTTGAATATTTCATGGCCAGCAAGTAGCTGTTTTAGAACACGATAGGCGTGGCTTGTCTAACGACTTACACAATTTTCTCCGAACACAATCCTTAATTCATTTTAATTTTACTTATATTTAATGAATATTCCGTTACGACTTGCTGAGACATTTGTCTGTGTCTTCCATTGAAAAAATATAGCGAATTTCTCAAATCCTTAAAGCTTTCATGACTAAAGTAAGAATTAGTCAATTCAAGCCTGACCTGTATGACCCCGATCAGACCTATGTAAGACCGAAATGAGAAAACTTTTTTCTTAGCCTATTTTATGTTAAAAAAATGAGTTCGTGTCGATGCTCATTATTTTTTTAATGTAATTTGTCTGGGCAATCCATTTGTCTTATTTAAAAAATATATTTTTATTTTTAACGTTACCACAGACCATGAGGCTCGGTAAGTGCGACGAAATAGATAAAAAAAAAAAAAAAATTCTTAATAAAATCACATAATGTGTTATAACCGTACCGGGTATAGAACCCAGAACCCCCTGTATGAAAATCCAGTATATCACTGACAACTGAAATTTGAATAAGGGTCCATCTTTCCCCTTTTAATTTCTGAGGTATTGTATACAATTATAATGACGCTAAATGTACGAGTGAAGAAAGTCTGCGCGCGCAGCGGTGGTTCTTGAACTTCATTCATTTTCAGCCAATGATGAATCAGAATCAGAAGATATATTAAAGAGAGATAACAAACCATGGCAGACTGTAGAAAATGCCTCGTCAGCAGGTCAATAAAATTGTGTCCTATCCAGTGTATAAAAATTATATTTATATGATTTATGGTCCTGTACAATGATCCCTTCGATTTTCGAAGTTGTGTAATATGCACTTCTTTTCTTGCACTCTACATAGAACTTCCTCATATATTATTTTCTATACAATTTATTATTAATATCATTTTCTAGTACCAAATCTCGAACTCTTCCAACATATTTCACTCTTTCTAACAATATTGTTATATGTGTGTTCTGAGAACACAATTACTGAATTGGTCTCCTGCGGGATTATTATTTAAATAAGATAAATTGTAGAAGTCTCACAGAGACGAATCTATTTATATGAGAAACGTGTATGGAACTCTTTTATACGATGGCCCACGGCTTAAAACGTGTATGGGCTGCACTAATTTCATTTTAAACCAAAATTCCCCCTAACGATTATTTCGAGAGCTAACGAGAAGCATTCCGAACATTTCAGATTAATCTTCGTATGGATTTATTTGGCGATCAAATGTTATCGAATGTTTCAGAGATTTCGCGCGTAATCAGTTCACCGTCACGGTTGACTGCGTACGATCGCGTGTCGCCGCGGTCTATTTTTAGCGCTTTAATATTGTAACAAAAATGGCAAAAGAGATTACTTCCAAATCTACTCGTAATTTTTCAATGACGACAGTAACATCGAAACCTATAGGACCTCCGACTCCATTTCGGAACTTTGGAATTATCTACTGCATTCGAGGAATACCTGGAAAAGCCTAGAAGCGACGATAATCTTGTCCTATACACTAGTATTATCTAGGATGTTCGATCTTTTTTTTGTGTATAAATACGTAACTACATCGCGGCGCAGAGTAGTGTCGTGTTTTGACAGTTATTTTGACGCCCAGGGTGGCCAGTCATGAGATAATCGAAGTGGCAAATAAAGCGAAATAATCGTGTGGTATACCCGAGTGGCAAATAAAGCAAAATAATTGTGTGGTATATACTAAGTGACTATTACAAGTGAGGATTGAATGGAATATTCTAATGAATGTTGTGTTACCCAACGATAATTATGACTTCATATACGAGTGATATATTTTGAAATAGTGTCGGTACATAAAAGAATAGTATTCAGATTTATTCGAGTTAAATGACTTTGCACCTTGAATAATTAATTTAAACATTGATTAATAAATCAATAATTAATTTCCAGTATTTTCATTCATTTCTCCATAGCCACAACACGTGATTATATGTTCCATATTTAAACCTTCCGCGTAAGTGAAGGGACTATCCTAGAGACATATGTAGCCCTAATCTTGAAATAGTATACAGCTGTTAATGACACCTCTACATTTTTAATGTGGAGTGTTAAGCAAAATTTGTTTAATGTACATTTACGTACATATAATATATGACATTCTTCCGAATTACTGGAGAATTTTCCATTTTTTGTCAATAAATATACTCAGCGTGCTTTTCCCGTAATTGACATAAAAAAAAATCATTGTGGTTAAATGTCGCACTAGAACGATCTATCTTTTTTTGAAGATAAAATATACAAAATAAGTGAGGCAAATACTCAACGTTGATAATCTATTTTATACGCCTGTCAGTTGTAAAAGATCGATGTTTATGGAAAAAACAATATTTTTTAAAAACCAATTTGCAGCTGTGTGCCATACCTTTGAATAAATTGTTGCGCGTGATAGCACCCGACAGGGAGATGAGAAGCGTGGTTGAAAAGATAAACAACAGATCGAGGAATTACTTTTCACGTGAACAAGTGTGTTGTTATCAAACAAACAATCCAGTTTTATTCCACCAAATCCAACGATACCTGCATATTTCAACCAAGCAATCAGAATAAATAAACATGCCCCTGTATCCTTCAAACAGTGCTTCATGTGGACCGCACCGCAGCCGTCGTCGGCATTCGAAAGCATTCAATATTTGTTACGAGAAATGAGGTCATTGCATTTTGTCTGGGAGAAAGATGGTGGTATAGAACAGGTTTAAAATTAAATTTATAAACTCGGCATTTATAATTTATTATTTTGTGTTAATATTTTACTATGCTTCAGGTCTGATTTAGTAAATAGACCAGTAGCCTAGCTCGCGGTCGGATCGAACGTCCGAATTTTAATTGTGGAAATCTCTTTGAATATATGACTAAACATTGGGCCATGCAGTATCAATTTTGAATAATCCAAATTACCAGTTAACATGTCTTAGTTCCCCAGCCAAATTACCAGTTAATAAATTTTTTCGTACCGGTACTTTGGGAAAATTTATTTCGCTTTTGAATATATAATTATATTTTTAAAGGCTAAGGCTCTATGCCAATTAATGCTATCTTGTGGTACAAACTAATTACACGATATCATGAAGATGGGACATATAAGCATAGATTGATTCATAAACATAGTACCAGATTTACGGTTAAAGAAGGACTACGAATACCGAAGGTCATAAATAAATATGGACAAAGAACATTAAAATATGTCATACCAAAAATATTAAATAAAATCCCATGTCGTGTCAAAATGGATATTAATAAAAAAGGGCAAAATACAGAATTAATGAATATGTTATTAAATAAAAGAGACTTATTTTGATTTTGGTAATACTTGTATTTTTTCTTGTATTGTTGTATAGTATTGTTGATTTGTATTTGAGTTCATAAGATCTATTGTAATTAATTAATATGAATGTATTTCTGGTAAATACAATTTATTTATATATATGTATTGATGCACCTACAGACAAATATCAATGTGATGTTTTGTGGGTCTGAGATGTAAAAAAAAAAAAAAATTAATAAATAAATAAAATAAAAAAAATAATAAAATAAAAAAAAGAATATTTTCAAAACACAGGTTCATTGAGTATTTTGTTGGAAGGTTCGTTTACCAAGAATATCGTGAAATTTTCTCCGGCATATCATAATTAAGTCATGTGCGTTGAGGATCCGAGATTATAACCTAGTTAAGCTAATGGTTCATTATTTTTTATTATTCATCCAGTGGTGGAAATTCTGTCATACAGATTTTTTTTTGATTAATTAATTCACAAATACTTTTTAATTTACTCTGAAGTTTCGTGAAGTCCACATACATTATCCCGTTCGACATTTCGTCTCTGCAATTTCATCAATTATTAAAATAGTCATAACTTAATATGTGGAGTAAGTGATTTAAAAATAATCTCTGTATTTTATTTGATTAGTGTATCAGCTATCCTAATTTTTAATACCTCTCCGTCTGTCCGTAACTTGCTGGAATTAGGCAGGAATTGCAATAATAATACTGATGATGACTAGCCGCCAATGAGACTGGGTGTCCGAGTATGACACGTATAACAGTGCGCGGCTCAGGTTACATGCAAGGTTCCTTATTGATTATTATAATATCGCGTGATTTTAGTCGGATTTACGGCTATTTTTATATATTTGTGAACTTGAACATTTTTTTGTTTTTTTTTTTAAATAAAAATGTTTGCGGCTGTATGTCATAATACATATACCTACCTATAATTCCATAAAATTCACTTTTTGATACCTTCATAATTACCGGTATGTTACCGTTAGGTAGGTAAAATAATCAGTTTAAAAAATTACCTACGTCATTAAAAATCTAACTTATATGCGAAAATTCGTTAAATATTTTCTAAAATGCTTTCAATCTCGCTGGATTATCAAATTCTGTGAAAACACGTGGCAGCAAAGAGCAATGGACACAGGAGACACTTGGGGATTTTGTTCATGTCAGGATCCTAACCACTGCAGGATTTTCATCCATGGCTGTTAATGCTGATGATGAATATAATAATAAAATTATTATATAGTAATTTGGCGAGCAACCAAATTATTGCGTGTCACACTGTAATTATCTAAAGTTGTTATTCCAGCTTCATTACGGCAAGTTACAGACGTAACGGATAAACAGACAACGAAACTATTATATTTATATGTAATTTAAATTATCAGAATGATACTTTTGAAATGAAGGAATATATAGTTTTTACATAAACATAATTTGAAGTTATAATGTAAATATTTTAATTATTTTCTTTATTTAAGTGTACCCGAGTGAGTACGAAATAAACACCTACATTTTGTGATAAAATCACTGCCTTGCACAGTTGAATAGTATTACATCGTATTGTAGCGGGCTTGTTACAAGTCGATAATCTGGGCCATCAAAACTTCTCAGTTTATTCCCATTTCCTCCCCTGGATGTTGGAAATCTGTGGTGGAATCAAAGTATGGCGCGT